>SRMA01024126.1:0-48655 GCA_007224835.1 Danionella cerebrum | reverse complement strand
AGCAGAGTGTTCACTGATCACTGGTCCATCCCGTACAAAAGAGAGGAATCACTCGGCAAGTGTCTCATCGCTTCAACCTGCCTGGCCAGACTGAGTAAGTTGTCTTCGCAGTATAAGTGTGGACTGTGGGGGGTGGCAATGTTTTGTCCAATAGAAAACATGAAAGTGAAAATGTGTCAATCCTCCCTCTGTAGGCCTGGCGGATGCTGATGAGAACTGCAAGAGATTCATTGACCGCTGCATGCCTGAAGCCTTCAAAAAGGTAATTGCATAAGGTTTATGCATGATATAATTAGGGTGCATGGGTGTCAGATCAGTTACATCTGTGTACATGTATGAGGGTGTTTGAGTGACAACGAGCTCAAGGCAGGCCAGCACTTGTGAGAAGCTTTCGAAATAGAAAGAATAGCTTTCAAGGAAAGGCGAACGTTCAAAGAAGTTGAGAATTAGCAGGAAGGCTAGCACTGTTGGGAAGGCAATTATAGGTAGGATGGGGAGCATTTAATGGAAATGTGAACATTTGTTTAAAGTTGGCTTTTGGAGGGATATTGCCCAATAGTGTTGGGGAAAAGTAAGCATTGGTAGAAAGACAAGAGACATGGTCAGGAAGGCCAGTGGCTTTAGGAAAGCGAGCATTGGTGAAAGCAAAACGTTCAAGGAAAAAATGATAATTAGTGGGAAGATGAAAGTTGTAACCAAGAGTTGGTGGGATCTTCTGACGTTTTGGGGAAAGAGGGTGAAAGATGGTGGAGAGATGGTGTGAAGGTGAGCTTTCAATAAGAAGGTGAACATTCAAGTATTGGGGTATTGAGTATTAGAAGGATGTTGCAAGCTTGTTGAATAGCAAGAATGTGAGCATTGGTGGAAAGACAAGAGTCATGGTTGGGAAGGCAGGTGATGTTAGGAACGCGAGCCTTGGTGGAAGGCATACGTTCAGGGAAAAAAAAAGATAATTAGTTAGAAGATTAGAGTGGTGACCAAGAGTGGGAAAGTGAGGTTGGGTGGGAGTCATGGGAAGATGGGTGTTTTAGGGAAGGAGGGTAATGTTTGGAAAGGCTAACATTAACCTCTTAAGCCCTGAGGCCTATTTTCCGAAAATCCTATACTTTTACTTTTTAAGGCATTTCTCAGCTTTTACAAGGTCTAAACTGCAAATCTTGGTATCAAAATGAAGATAGGTTCTTGGGGAGTGGTGTGGATGAGTTAATTTGACAGTCAAGAACACTGGGTAAGAGTAAATGATGTTGAATTGGCCAAAAAAAACTACATGTTTCCTCTAATATCCCCTTATTTTACTTGTAACGAAGCAAATAAACACAATCAATTGTAACCACTACATGTCAAGAACATCTGTAGCAAGTTTCGTGTTCATACTACAAGAAACTAATATTCTGTAAAGGTTTTGATTGAACAAAGTTCAGGCGTAATCCATGTTGGCACAGTTTGGCACAATAATTGAAATATGGAAAAAATCTTGTCCAAAGCTTCAGCTACGTTCATAGTCTTGTTTTCTTGCTTATGGGACATGATTTCAGCAAAAAAACCTCCTAAAGAAACACTGTAAAAGGGAGGTAGAAGCTCATTTACGCCATCTTGCTGCGCTTTTGGGAACATTTCATTCACAAACGCTTTCGACGTCGAGCTTCCGCGTGTCCCTACCCCCCGACCATCTGTCCAATCCGGGAGCTCTATACATCGCTGGAAAGCTCTGATTCTGAGGAAACCAATCAGCTCAACCATTTTGAGACTGACTGGATCGCCGACGAATCACACGACGCGCAGCGTGGAGAGCCGTGCTCTTACGCACGGGGAGTCATTCCATATTTGGTGACGTAAGAGGAGCACTGGAGCAACAAAAAAAACACAAAATGGACTTTTCGCGAAGCTATCGACCGGACATAACAACAAACGGACTTTTATCGCTATGGAAATAACTTTTTGTTGAAAAAAACGGCAAAGGTAAGACAAGATTTACATGCTTGCTTGGTTTTTGCTGGCGTTTTTTTCGGGGAACTTTCGCTCCCTGCTCTGAAATACTTCATGCAATGTTAATGAGTTGCATATCACTGGATTCAGCTCGTTGTTAGCTTTCATTTAATGTAATGGTTTTGGCGTTTCCGTTTATATTGTGGATACATATCGCACATAAACAAAAACGTGGTCATGAATTATACTCCGACATGTTGTTGTTTATTTGCATGGCGTTCGAGCTGTGGTTAACGGATATGAAATTGAATTAGATACGTTTTTAGAGGAGTTTCCGCTGAACACAACAGTATTTAATATGTGCGGGTTATTCTCAGGGTTAGTGAGCTATGAGTGAAAATGTAACGCACAAGGGGGCAAGTCCCCGGTACCGGGGACTCTCTAATCTTGTCTTACCTTTGCCGTTTTTTCAACAAAAGTTATTTCCATAGCGATAAAAGTCTGTTTGTTGTTATATCCGGTCGATAACTTTACAAAAACTCCATTTTGGGTCTCTTCCCTATCTCTTTTCTAAGAATAACATGACCACATATGGAAACACTCCCGTGCGTAAAAGCAGTCCTCTCCACGCTCCGTGTCCTGTGATTCGTCGGGGATCCTGTCATTCTCAAAATGGTCGATATCATTGGATTCTACAGATTCAAAGCTTTTCAACGATATATAGAGCTCCCGGATTGGACAGATGGTCAGGGGGTAGGGACACGCGGAAGTTCCAACGTCGTAAGCACTGTGAATGGGACGTTACGCAAAACGCAGGAAGACAGCGTAAATGGGCTTCCACCCCCCTTTTACAGCGTTTCTTTAGGAGTTTTTTTGCTGAAATCATGTCCTGTAAGCAAGAAAAGAAGACCATGAACGTAGCGGAAGCTTTGGACAAGATTTTTTTCCATATTTCAATTATTTTGTTAAATTGTGCCAAACTGTGCCAACATGGATTACGCCTGAACTTTGTTCAATCAAAACCTGTACAGAATATTAGTTTCTTGTAGTTTGGACACCAAACTTGCTACAGATGTCCTTCACATGTAGTGGTACAATTGATTGTGTTTATTTGCTTGTTTACCTGTAAAATAAGGAGATATTAGAGGAAACATAGTTTTTCTTTTTTTAGGCGGAGTTAATTTTTTGGCCAATTCATCGTCAATTACTCTTACCCAGTGTTCTTGACTGTCAAATTAACTCATCCACACCACTCCCCGAGAACCCATCTTCATTTTGATACCAAGATTTGCAGTTTAGACCTTTGTAAAAGCTGAGAAATGCCTTTTAAAGTGAAGGTATAGGATTTTCGGAAAATAGGCCTTAGGGCTTAAGAGGTTAATGGTAAGTGAGCATTTGTGACAAGCCTTCAATGGAATCTAAGCGCTGGTGGGAAGTTGAGAGATGGTGGGAAGGTGAACATTAGAGTATTGGAGGGATGTTTCCCAATAGCAAGAATGTGAGCATTGAAAAAGCATTGCTAGGAAAATGAGTGTTGGTGAGGGATAGATCAATGGCAGGAAGACCAGTGTTCGATGGAAGGTGAGCGATGGTGGGAAGGTTATAATTCAGTTCGATATCAATGAAATACGTGTATGACCTTTTCCCCTCATTGTTTGTATGCATGGATGTGTGAGTAAGTCTATGAATGCTCATGTACACATGCCCAAGAGAGTGGATGAGACAACCAATGCTTGGATTTGCCTTGACAAAAGAAAAAAATTATTTGTACATCATTGTATGAATTATTATGAAGGAATGAGTGTTTGTTTGTTTTTTTCAACAGTATAAACTATAAAATACTGCAAATGTAATAGAATGAAATGTATATTTTATTGTGTAATTCCATTGTAGCTGCTGACGTCGAATGCGGTGCATAAGTGGGGAACAGAGATTCATGAAGGGATCTATAACATGCTCATGCTCCTGGTGGATCTGGTGGCAGAGAGGGTCAAACAGGACCCCATACCGATCGGACTCATGGGGGTCCTCACTATGGTACACTCATTCTTCAGCTTTTCCCAGACTGTGACTGTTTAGCTTTCGAGTACTAAAGTAGCCCTATAAAAAATTAAATATCATGAGCAGTGTTGGGCGGTCATTAGTAGAGGTGAGCGGTTCATTGTCTCTGAGAATTTGGTGAAATATTTGCAATATAGTAGCATGACGTAGAGCGGAAGATCTTCGCCCGAACCCAATGAGGCCTGTCGTGACCCAAAGAATACGGTCAGGCTTAATTTTTGAAATTCGACTCCGACTCATATTATGTTCAGGTTCCAAGGTGCGTGGTCATGTGATGCGCTTATTTTGCAGTGAGAATGGACGCAGTGGATGTGAAACCTTGCCTCTGAAGATTAACTCTAGAATAAATGTTTAGGCCATGGTCTGTCTGAATACTGGATTCTGTTTGCTGGCAGGTGCAATAAATTCATATAACTGCACTGGTTCCTCGGGTTAGGAAATATCAATCCGCCGGTAGACTACACTTCCCATAGTCACTCAGGGGTTTGGTTGAGAGCGAGGAGGCAGCAAACTCCAGATTCACTGAACTAGGATTACTGGGTTATTTTAGCATTTTCATAAACACATACCGTCATTTATTATGCAAAAGCCTGATATATTGAGCACAGCTGTTGGTCTCCAGCCGGACTGACGAACACAATCCACTGCATGGGTCGCTGCGCATCCTTCTAAATTGAAGTACCACGCTTTAATGGACCAAGATGCAAGCCTGGAAATTTGAAAATTCTTAAAATCCTTTGATAGTGTTTATCCTGTTGGAATCCACCAATCCCAACTGTCCCTTAACTAAATTATCCCCCTTTGCTATCCAAAAGAGAATAGAAAGAATTGCAGGAACTGTGAAAGATGTTAGGAAACTAAGATCAGGTGTAATATGCACAAGAGAACTAGATGATGTAGAAGAACAAGAAATAACCAAAGAACTTACCCCTCAAGGTGTTACTGATGGAAAATCTGGAAAGAAGGCAAGACCATTAAAACCGACACCTGCATTGAGACTTTCATTAAGCCTTCTCTCCCTGAAAAAAAATCCAAATAGGATATCTAATATACACATATACATTCCCAACCCAGTTAGATGTTTTCATTGCCAAACATTTGGACATGTAGCAGTACACTGCAAGAGTCCACCAAACTGTGGAAAATGTGGAGAAGAGAAACACGATAATGAATGTCAAAAGGCAAAATATTGTGTAGATTGTAAAGGAAATCATCCAACCTTTGAAAGTCCTGTCCATGCTGGATCAGAGAAAAGGAGATACAAAAAACTAAATGATAGTCATTTGCAGAGATACTCAAAATTCTGAAAAAATCCATTGATGTCCAAACGGATATCACCTAGATTGATCAACCCCAGATCTCTTCACTCTGACCGAAAACTATTCATTGACGACATAATCATTCAAGTAGAAATAGAAGACAAATTCCTTGGTGTCCTATTTCATCTCACATATTAAGTCAATTCGAAGCAAATATATGAGAACTCTAAATATTATAGAAATTCTGGCAAAAACTGACCACAGTTTGTACGGAATGTTAGTGATATCTAAACTGGAGTATGGAACCAACATTTGTGGTGCTGCAAGGAAATCTTACCTCAAACGTCTGGATGTCGTTCACCACACTGGCCTAAGGCTTTGCTTGGGAGCATTTAGGACCTCTCCCACTGAAAGCCTTTACATAGAAGCAAATGAACCTCCATTACACATCAGAAGGACTAAACTGGCCCTCCAATATGTCACCAAACATTAAGCAGACCCTTCAAATCCAGCCTATATCCCTACCTTTTCTACGTAAAAATCAAGTAACGTTTCTTCAATCCTTAAATCTACGCATTGTTAATGTAATAAATGATAATAAAACAGAATAAAACACAAGCAAAATACGTAATATGTACACAAATGTGAAAACCTTGAGTGTAGCGACGTGTCGGAGGAGGAGGAACGGATGCAGAAAACATTACGGCACTACGTATAAAAGTTAACTTTCTCAAGATATTTCACGAATTACTGACACCAACACTGTTTCAAGCACGAGCGCAGACAGATGGAGAGACACTTCTGAGAACGCGTCACTGGGTTTCTCTAACAGAACAGTGTTTTCCACATTATAAACGTTATTTCTTAGATTTGTTATAGCACATTATTGTTAATCTATACATACTGTTTAGCTCGATTTAAAGCGCATCAGCCCCCTTTATTACAGTCTGCAAATGGGTCAGACATCTGCTGATAGAATGCCCTGTATATGATTCCAATAGGAAACAACATCTGAAATCTGACAATTTAAAAGAAATCCTCTCAGTTCCTAGCAGACTATTACATTTTATTTTCAAGACTGAATTACCATACTCGTTTTAATAGTTGAGAAAATGTAAATTTTTAAACAATTATTTTTATTATTATTTATTGATTTGTTTTTTTTTTGTGAATACTAAATGCAACACATATCCATGAAATAACCTTTACTGTTGTTGGCCATAAACGAACAAACAAGCAAACTTTCCTTTGTAAAACACAACCACTTGTGGAGTCACATGACCCTGCTCTATTACATTCACTCCGAGCTGAGCATGAACAGCTTTAATTTCATTTATTGTTAGTCAATAAATAGTCATTGATGGTAGATAGTAGTGATGCAACGGTACACAAACCTCATGATTCGGTTTAAAACGAGTTTTGTGGCATCCCTTGTTGCTTGTTGATGGTGTGTTTCCTTCAATTAATTTAATAATGAAGTAATGTACCCTTCATTCTAAAATGCATTTATACTGTACATGACTTCACAGTGAACTATGAGGGTAAAATATTATTTATTATAAAATAATCATAATTGAGCTAAAAATTTCAATTAATCAAGATTTTTATTTTAGGTTGAATTGGCCAGCGTTCCGATTTATATATTTCTTACATCTTGTAATTGAAAAGATTGTGAAAATGAACCATGTTGTTGATCTTATTTGTTTTACCAGTTTTAAGGAGAGAATTCACAGTTCGGTTTTTAACAAATGCAACATATTAGTCGTGTAAAATAATCGTGATTATAATCATGGTGAAAATAATTGTGATTAAGATGTTTTGCATAATTGAGCAGCCCTTACGGGGGATTTTAGTAGTAGTAAAAATAGTAACTTGATTACATTTGAAAGCATTGTGCCCGACACTGGTCATGAGTTTTCCTCTTTTGCTTTGATCTTCTGTTTATCCTAATGTTCATCAAAAGGCATTGGAAGTTTCATCATAAAGGAAGTTTGTATCTATATAAATGATGTTATTTTTGTATTTTATTTTGATAAAGTAACATTGATTGTTCAGCTGGTTTATTGAGGGCTATCCCTTCATTCGTTATGTTTGGTTATGTTGGTTGATTTCCGTGTGCTATTGTTTTGGCAGGCGTTTAACCCAGATAATGAATATCACTTTAAGAATCGGATGAAAGCCTGTCAGAGGAACTGGGCGGAAGTGTTTGGAGAGGACAGCATGTTTGCGGTGTCTCCCTGCTCCAGCTACCAGAAGGTAACGGGAATGAACATGTTTGGCGTGTTTGTGCATGCTTTCTTCATTCTTCATGTGTAGCTTGAAGATCTTCTTTTAAGGATGGAAAACAGGTTTGGTGCGTTCCAGCTTGTGTTTTCTGCAAAATACATTTATTTTTTTTCAAAGTGCACAAGTTTTAGATAAAAACCTGGAGAGTTATAATATAAGAATACATTTCTGTTGGTTTGATTGGATGTGCATAAAATTTTTTAATGCATTCTCTGATGTTGTTGTTTTATGATGGAATTGAAGGTGTTTTAAACCCAGTCTTACATTATAATGGTTAATTTAATTTTAACAGCTTATTTACAGATTACGGATTATTCGAAAAAGCGTGTTTCGCGGGTTTTACATCATGTGATGGGTTCTTCTGATCGGTGCTTTGAGGGACCTCCGATAACTCTTCCAATTAATCGGAGCACTTAATGGCAGGAAAAGGACTTGTTACAAAGTTATAAAATTTCATCTGGACTTTTTTTGCAACACGTCCTTAAAAGAAAGAGTTGTGTACAGGAACTTTTTAGGAATGGAAATTGTCAGCACTGCAAACATTTTAATTCAGCATTCTATGTGTGTGGCACCGGATTAAAATTCTTATAAATGAAACTTTAAATCTGAGCTAGAATTCCTTAACTTAAACTTGTCTTTTTGTTTTGATTGGATCAGGAACCTCACGGGTGGCTAGTGGACTTGGTGAATCGAGTAAGTGCATTTTTAATATTATTTTAAATGTCATGATGGACGTGTTAAAGATGTGGCCAGTGATCAATGAGTGAACCGGAGCCTTGCTTGTGTGCACAGTTCGGTGAGATGGGAGGCTTTGCAGCTATCCAGAGCAAGCTCAACCAGGAAGAGATTGAAATTGGGGTAAGACCAATTTCTTGATTTCTTTGAAGCACTTTAACATACTAACACCAAACTTTGTGTATATTGACCTGAGGCTGCATGCCCCGCTACATCACACAAACCCCTAGTGGTCTGGAGATGTGAAAAAGGGATAACCAGGCTTACACCTCTCGACCCTTGTGCATTGTTCAAATTTGCCACCCTTTCGTGTTGTTCGTAGCTGTAAACAGCCACTTAATTAAACTGCTGTAAAAATCATATCAGTATTTTTTCCTGTCTTTACCTCAACTCCGTTTTTTTATTTCGAATTTTTACCCTGTTATTCACAAGATACTACATGATGTTAGATTTTTTTTTTCAATTCTCCCTCATTTATTGTTTCGGCCCCAATGGCTGCCATTATATTTTTTGATTTCAGACACCAAATAATTCTGCATTCTTGATTGTTGTCACTAAAAATCATTCAATTTGATGAAACAGATAAACTTTTGTGGCCAAATTTAGACTAAAAATCACCCTGAAGTTACTTAAAAAATATGTATCGACTTTCATCCCAAGCTCCCACCGGCCGCTGCCATTTTGGATTATGTAAACTGCTGCATTCCGTGAATGAATTGAATAAAAATCCTGGAAAAACCCTTAGGCCAGCATATGAAATAATATAAAACAGCGTGAAAATACATTTTGCTAGCTTCTAGTAGTTTGTTATCTGCACCTGTATGGTTTGTGAGAGTATGGCGCGGGTACGAACGTACATGGTCCTGTACATGGGATAATGGGATAATTGATGTGGTTGTTGCAGTCCAGATTGCCTTCTCCTGAAAGATTTTAACCTTTAGAAGTCTCTGCTTACACCAGTGCGTGTGCCAACCACATGATGCAATGATGCAACGCAACCATAGTTTAATTTTGATTTCAAATTTAATGTGTAGGTTTCAAATAGATTCGTTAACATGGCATTACAAAGATGGCACCATCAGATCTGCACAGGAAAATATGTTATTTTATTTTAGTGACACTGCAAGGCAGTAAGCCTGAGTATGAGGGCGTGTGAGGTTTGAGGACTGAGGTTTAGCCATTTCTGCCAGACCTCATTTTGTAATACATTGTTTGATGGTTTATGTTGCTTTAGAAAGAGTGTACCTGGAACAGACGGTGTGAGCATAAAGATAGAGAGAGAGAGAGACAGAGAGAGACCGACAGAGTTGAACGAGGGCAGATTCTATTATAGCATGTGCTAAAGATCTGGCTCATGTTCCTCAGCTTCAGAGGGAGCATCCTACACACAGCAGGCAGTGAGGAGCAGATGAAAGAGAACATGAGACGATGCTTTCCAATGTAAAAAGAGTATCAGTGCCAGTTATTACGCTTGTTCCATTGCCCCTAAATACAATCTCTTCAAGTAATGTGATCATTGGAAAAGTGAAATGGAAGCATGATTCAGTCAAAGAATGTGTAATGGGGTTCATTTACGGCTGGTGTCTGAATCCTGGTGTTAAACTTATTGCTACACGACTTAACCCCTCGTTCTTCTTGCATAAGCCCCTTTTCTACGATTTGCAGTCCTGAACTGAGGATACCCCCAGGACATTCGCTTGAGGAAATATGCTGGATGTGCACAAGATCATGCAAGAATAATACAAAAAGTGGTTCTATTTCACGTTTCTCATCCGTAGAATGATCAAGCCCAGCAAGAGTTTTGCTTGTAGTGTGAAACCACTTGAGCTATATTTATATTTCCCGGTTTTATGTTCACGTCCAGATCTCAGAGCCTTTAAATAACAGTGGCTTATAATAGATCTTTTTTATAGCGTTCACAATATTTACAAAAATGTGAATCTAGAGGGAAAGTCTATTTATATTGCTTTACTGCACACAAAATAAAATATTTCAGCCTTTTTTTATCTTTATGGATTACAATAAAACTAAATCTGTGGTTTGAAAAATTTGAATGTTCATGGTATCTTTCATGTGAGTTTATGAAAAGTGTGTTAACAAAATATTGTGGCCCAAATTGTCACAACACATTTCTAAGAATGTCTGGGAAGCTCGTCTCTGAGATGAAGTGCATCTGTTTCTTCTAGCGTTGACGCTTCGCAACATCATACACAAGAGCATACTGGAACAGAAACTCATGATGTGTGATGATGCGAGCGGGTTGCTGCTTTGGCGGTTTTTAACCAACCACCTTAAAAACAAAGAAGAAGAAGATGAGGGAAGAGGTCACGTGGAGCCAATTTCAAGCGCGCTCTTCTTCTTCTTTGTTTTTATGGCGTTTGGTAAGGAAGCAGTAGTATGTGTTCTGTAATGTGTGCAAAACCCAAACCATTTACGCATACTATTATGGGTTCTGTTTCATCTCTGAAAAATGTAATTATCGGTATTGTCTGTATGGCGTCATTTTTATCAGGCCAAAAGTTATCGTGGCGGTAGTTGTTGTGAAAAAGCCTTTGTGAGAAATTAGAAACAAACTTTATAGACTACTCAGGAGTAAAAGAGAGATTGTCTGAGACTATTGGTAAAGGTAGACCCCAAATGCGTGCATATTTATTCCATTTTAGATTACACATTAAAGATACCATTTAGTGATTTTGTTGTTTTCAACTTTTTGTCCTGCACTTTATGTTAATCTGATGACGTCAGTCCATTTCCTGATCTACAGTGAAAAGAACAGTGCAACATCATTTGGTCGGCTTTTCCTCTGAAAACATGAAATACCAAAAAACCCCGAAAAACTGAAACTGAAATTAAAGTGAACCCATTACTTGTTACAGTCTGAGACAGAGACCAGTGTATTCATCTTGTAATCTCAAAATGGTGTTCTCGGATATTGACATTTTAAAACCAATTTTACCGATGACCCCTAGTGGGTGGATGATTTCACTCTCAAATACAAATCAAACCACACACTAGCCTTCTGAGCTTTATACGATCTTTCTTTTTTGTATTTTTCAATGACTGCTCAGACATACAAATTGCTTTAAAACTTTTGCTTGGCTTAAATCCCTTCCTGCGCTAATCCCCTCGCTCATGCCCACCCTGCTACAACTATTTTATTGTTTTAATTTAAAGTGACTTCATGTTTGATTTAACAAAATAAAGTGAACTCTATGAAATGCCCATTGTTTATCTGTTCATGTGATCCATATGGAACATGATTTAAAAAAAAAATCACAATTTGTTAACCGGAACCGAACCGAAAACAGGGGTTAAGAACCATGCTACACACCGAACCGTGAGCTTTCTTTTTAATCTGCTCATTAATGAATGAGCTGAATATAATTTTGAACATATTGCAAGATGAAAATTACCTTCTTTTTAAGCAAACCGAGTGGAAAACAATTTCTTGGGGAAGAAAACATCCTTTTTTCTCAGTTTAACATTTGTGAATTTGTAATGTTTTGGAACAAAATCTCTTTGAATGTTGTTTCAACCAGTTTCCATCTGTATTTTGTGTTCATAAATGCTTTTTTTAAGAACTACATCCTGTAAACTCATCTGCAATGGGCATCCAGACTTTGATGGTGAGAGTTGTTGACAGCTTCATTATTTTTAGCAGGCGATGTGTCCATCTCTTTTTAGTGCGAGTGTGTAAATGCTCCCCCTTGTCTCAGAGCTGTGAAGCAGCCTTGTGTTTTGGTTCCGCCTGCTTGTCTTTTAAAGGTGGGCATTAGCATGATCTAGATGCCAGGGCTGAGAGAAGAAGCTGGCAACACGGAAAAGATGCTTTGATTTAGGATTTGCATGTTAATAGCCACAAAGCAGGAACAGGAAGTCAGAGGCGGTTGTTAGGAGGTAGTCTTTTCACAGACGTACACAAACCTGTTGTGTAGCGTAAAGGAGACTCCGTGGGGCTTTGCCAGCTCTGTTTCAATCTCTGACTGAAGGGGATGCCCTGCTGTTGCAGCCAGTCAGTCTCCTGTGATGGGAAGAGTCAGTTAAAGCTTAAAAAACTGATTCATTCACTCTCACCAGATCACATTGTTTTTGCCTGATTCATCTCTGCTCTTGCTTTTCGGGTGTTTAAATCTTTGAACGCAGGTGAATAAATTCATAAACAAAAAGACCCAATCCTGAAAATATATGTATATATATGGCAACAGCGAAAGAGAAGCCAGAGCTTGAAGACCCTCCCACCTCACTACGGTCTCCTGTTTGGGAACACTTTGACTTCTCTGTTAAAATACATAATGGGGATAGACGAGTGGATAAATTTAAAGTTGTATGCCGACATTGTTCCACGGAGATCGGGCAGGCAGCACATCAACATTTTCTACTGCTGGAGATATTGTCATTGCAACCAGATCTGTGCTCTCTTCAGAAAATTTGGATAGGTTAATCTTTTTAGCCAAAAACTTAAAACTTGAATAGTTATTTTTGTTGATATACAAGCTGAAGCTGTTGCTAGTGTTAAAAGTTTTCAGGTCCTAACCAGGATCAGTATTTCATTTTTTATTTAAAAAATTTTAAATTATTTTAAATTCCTTTATAGAGTGCAATTTATTTAAAATATCACCCAAATGTGTCACTTTTATAAATTTTATGCAAGAATTCTATTGTGTATTGGCAGCTTTTCAAAATAAAGATTATGTAAGCTCTTATTGTTTTGTACCGAAAATTAACCAAACCGAGCTCTTCAAGAAACTGTACCGAACCGAATACGATTTTAACGTACCGCGACAACCCTAATATATAAGTCAGATGTATGTGTATATTTTAGGGGGGTAAGAATAAAAAAAACTGTAAAATATCACAATATTTAAATCTGCAATACTTGTATAGATTCAAATCAGCCTGAATTGATTTTTTTAAAATGAGGTATTTAAAAGCAAAAGTTTAGTTCTGAGTATTACTTCTGTGTTCCAAGAACTGCACTGATCCTCTTTCAGCAGGCTTTCACCACATCAACTTACAACGAAAGCAAAGAGAATCTCACGAAATTAAATAAAGCAGGAATACAACAAACCTCTGTGCACACATCGTTCTGCATCATGGAGGAACAAGCTCCGGGTCTCTGATGGCTATCAAACGAGCTGTTTCTACCAAGCTCAACTAATAAAAAATAACACAGTATGTCCTTCATTTTATTCGTGAAGACATACGTTTGCTTAGTGTTATGGAGAACGAGGGCTTTTGTTAGAGCCTGCTATTCCACACCTTTTCCGTGTTCTGCAAACGCAGTCAGTGCTACACAGAAAGAAATATTGAGGGTTTACTCCGTAAAGCTCTGGAGGAATTGGCCTTAAAATAAATGATAAATATGTTTCTGTATGTGTTTCAGTGTGTGTCAGCCTTGGTTCAGCCACTTGGTGTTTGTGCGGAATACCTCAACTCCGGCCTGGTGCAGGTGAGGAATTGAACAAATTATATCTTCCTATTTTGTTTTAAGGTGCACTCCAAAAAAAAATGTTTATATCACTTACTAATCACCTTAATTTGGCTTTCACTCATGACTTGCTTTAGTATAGTTCATTTGGGCAGGTGTGAAGGCACCATAAATCCTACATACTTGAGAACTACAGGAAATGAATAAAAGAGATTACACAGATATTTTCCACACGGTAAAATTACTTGTGCGTGCGTGCGTGCATGTGTAGCAAGAAGAAGTAACTAGACGGGATGTTGGCGGAAGTGTATCATTGTTTTGCATTAATATAGTCATTGATCTGGCTGAGATTAAAAGTTTGACTGTTGTGACGATAGCTATTTGTTAGACAAGAATATTATTGACATTAATGAAAATTTTATAAAAGTTAAACCAATAATATAAAAAGCAAAAACCTAATAATTGTATATATAAATAAACAATGAAATGTGACATTTTTGTGAACTGAACATTTTTTTTTTATGTGTGTTTTTAGCCTATGCTGGACCCCGTCATACATAAGATGATCACTTATGTCCAGAACCTGGAAGAGAAAGACCTCAAAGACAAGGTTGGTAATACGCTTCCTTTTTCTGTTTTTACCATTTTCCTCTAAGTAAGAGCTTTGACTAAACCATCACCAAACTTTCAATAGAGGATGAAGCTTATTGTGTCCGGTAACTCATTTTGTGTTAATTCCTGGATTTCTTTTGGTTTCTTTTATCGTGACCTGTGTATTTATTTGCATTGCTTGTGGACGCATTTGCAGAAATAGATTTTAAACACTAGCTGACATGATACATGCAACAAAATACATTTTGCAATGAAATAGAAAAAGAGTTAGACAAAAAGTAGATTCCAAGACATCCCTGTGACAGAGCAGACCCTGGCTGAAGAAACACCGACAGTTCTGCTCTATTATTCACTTGTTAAGTCTTTGTGCTGCGCTTCCGGGTCCTGGTGCTCCTTTTTCCCTTTGAAGAAAGTGTGCTGTAAGGGCCTGATACGCCTTAATACACTTTAAATCCGTTTTAAATCAAGCGGAACATTATGTATAGATTACCAATAATGTACTATAACAAATGTTAGTCAAAGTATTGTAAAAAGAAAAGACATCGCTTCACTCAAGGTAAGGTTTTTTTCATTTGTGTACATATTACGTATTTCGCTTGTGTTTTATTCTGTTTTATCATCATTTATTACATAAACAATGTGTAGATTTAAGGATTGAAGAAACTTACTTGATTTTTCTCTGGTTTTCCATTTTTTTCATCTACTTATTCTGTTGTTTCTGAGAGCCATTGCACGGATTAGGCGTTTTACATGTAAAACTTGCTTCGAGATACGAAATGTTCGAGATACAAACGTCACCCTGAAATGGGTTAATTTTGTATCTCGGGGTACCACTGTATATGTTTTTTAGACTTGCTTGATCCTGGACTTCATACTCTACTTTGTATGTAATGGTGGTAAACCGACCTGCCTGAGAATATGGCCACCTCTGTTACATTACCACAATCCCTAAAAATGGGGATTGGGACAATGATGTAATCATATAATTTGCATGATGTGTATGGACTATGTGATAACGTGGAATCTGAGGTTCAGGCATTGAGTCGAAGAGGACTGTGAATGCAAACCCAACACTGGGCCTAAGAAACAAAACAAATCAAAAAATCTCATCTAATTAAGACATTATCAAAAATGGACCCAAATTCTAACAATGGATGTCTCTTCCATGTGACAGTGAGCATTTAACTTATTTTTTTACACCATTCGATCTGTTGAACACACAAAGTTAACAGCCTAATAAAGCACATTTGTCCACTCTCAAAAATCAATTAATATTCCCAATAAAACGAGGATGTTGTTGACACATCGTGGCTGCATCACAGACTACGAGAGGGTAGTGAGGTAATAGGTGCTTCTGAGCCAAGGTTCACCACTGCTTCTAAGAACATGAACATGGACACAGTTTATTCACTGTTTAATATTTCTTTTGGTCTCATGGAATGGGAGGGAGTTTATCATTTTCTAATACCCTTATAAAATACCATCATATACCATTACAAAGCTAATCCCTAATGTCTGTGTGTTACAACCCTAGTGGCGTTAGAGGCTAGGGGTGAGAGTGTAACAAATAAGTTTGTTAAGTTTTTACAAGGAAAAAAAACATTGGAGCGCAGCAAATGATATTTATTTACAAAAATTATACAAAAGAAGCCAGAGATGCACAAAAACCAACCTAAACAAACTTAAAAATAAAAACAAAATCACGGCTTCGTGATCCAAAAACAAAAGTCAAGGAGAAAAATTAAACAGAGGTATTTCAAAATGTATTCCACAGCAGTGTCCAAAGTCGGGCTCTCTGGAAAGAGAGACATACCCAGGCCCCAAAATGAAGACGAGCGATCAGCTATTCATGTTATTCTGTGACAAATCCCTCAGACTAACAAGGAGTCGCTCTGCCACAGCCCAGCGGACCACTGCAGTAGAAACCAGATAATATGGGGAGCAGATACAGATGTTCTGATACCATTTTTCCCCTCCTGATACCGATCACATTACTTGGGCTCTGGGTATCAGCCGATACCGAGTACTGATCCGATACCTGGGTGTGTATCTGTATATACAGCTGTAGATACTACTAGCCCTGTAATTATTGACAGAATTATTTTATGCTGTGCTTCAGATATACTCAATATGGCAAAGACAATAATCAATATGGACATGAAAAAAATTTTATAGGCATACCTATCTTTGAAACGTGGATCCAAGAGAGTTCCAACTGCATACAAGAGCTCTTCCTCGATGGTTGCGAATCTTTTCTTGACGGCCTCAAGAAGAGTGTTTTTCATTGTTTTTATACCAGTGTCCTCCTGACTCCCCTGAGGAAGTAGCTGTTATAGAACTGTAACTGAGGGGATCACTTCCTCTACAGACGAGGTGGAGGAGCTATTCTGTTTTTTCATGGCTTTTTTTCATGTTGCTTGCGTTGTCGCCAAAACATGAACAAGGGATTTAGAAATATTCCACTTCACAAGCATACCCTCGATTGATTCAGCTATGGGCGCATGCGAGCCGCGAAACTTGTTAGCCTGCAGCACTGCACTTTGAAGAGTAAAAGATGACGCCGTCACTGTATTTACCCAGTGTGCTGTTAAACTCCGCGGGATTCGAGTCGCAGCTCCAGATGTCAGTAGTGAAGCTGATAGTTTGCACGTCCTTTAGTTTACATGAAATGTGTTCAGGCACTGTCTCATATCTCATATAATTTAGGGAGCGATGTTTCGGAGATATATTTCCGACCAGCTAAACTGTACCGGGGCTCCAAATGTTTTCGACCACTGACAGTGGCTGGTCATCCAGTCCAATAAACTCGATAATCCTGTCGGTTATCTTTATTGCTCGTTGGCTGTCTTGTGGAAACTTTTCTCTTTGTTTGAATGAAGCTTCCAATGTTTGTTGCGTGACCTTCTCCTTGGTTGCTTGTGGCAACACGACACAACTTCCTGTGTTTGCATTCTGAGCAGCGAAGTAGATTTTATTTCCGGTTTGCAGCGATAAGCGAAGCTAGTGGGCATAACTAGGTTATGTTTATGAAAACATCAAATACTCACCGATGCCAGATTTTTTTGTAGTATCGGTACTAGCGTTTCCGATACTGGTATCGGAATCGGAAAAACTCTAGGAGCAGATGGATCTCAATTGGTTCATGGACATCAGGAACCTTCTTCCAGGGTGATAACCTAATGAGTCACAGGCGAAAATCATGAACCGGACTGGAACCTGCGAAAGAAAAAAAAGCACTGGACAAATATAGAAGAGAGAGAGAGAAAACTCTCTACAATAACTAATGTAAATAAATAAACGGCACCTCTCACGCCATAACAATGTGCAGTGGTAAATATTCAGAATGAACCGGAGATGAACTCTCCTAGAGCTGACTAAAAGCTGCTTTACAGACGTTTCCGGTGTTCCATAATTTCCTCCCACCCATGAAAAGTTTCTACCTGTTTTCAAAGTACCCGGGTATGTGTGGACAGGGCCTAAACTCCTCATGGTCTGACAAGAATTGTTGTTTATTTGGGGTCTCGGTGCTAGGCAACGTATAGATTTTATCAGGCCTAATAAAATTGTTTAGTTTTTTATTTTAATTCTTTGTAAAACTGCTTAAACAATCAGAAGCAACATCTTTGCAAAACCTGCTTATTTAGTGAAATTATTCAAGCAAAACAAAACCCAAAAAGTTTTGTTTCAGTTTTGTCGTTATTTACACCCAAGAACATCACACACCTCAGAAGCCATGGCTGCTCACATCCAAAATTTTGGAAATGTTGTTTAGCACCAGAGATGGAGAGCTGGTGGCACACCTGAGGGGTGGGGCTTTGGTAATTAGCGAGTGGGTCACTCATTTCTTCTGTTCCTCTGGATCTCTTTGCAGCGTTTGGTGAGCGTTCCAGAGCTGTTGTCGGCCATTAAGCTGCTGTGCATGCGTTTCCAGCGTGAACTGGTCAATGTGGTGGACGACCTTCGACTGGATATCCTCCTCCGGATGCTCAAAACTCCTCACTTCAGTGCCAAGATGAACTCCCTCAAAGAGGTTCACAATCCTTTACATGTTCAGCTTACATCTCAAGCCCATGAGCTGTATCCATGGTGTTGTCTCCTGCAGGTCACGAAGCTGATCGAGGAGAGCACTGTATCCAAGACTGTGAAGAATCCCATCGATACGGACCGACTGCTGGACTGGCTGGTGGAGAACTCGGTTCTCTCGATAGCATTAGAAGGTAAGAGAAAAGCAGGTTCTGTTCAGAAACAGCTGTTATTGTGTGGACTTGTATGAAATATTACAGTGTACTTCCTGTTTCATCAGGAAGAATTTTACCTAGAATGAAAATAAAATGTTTTTTTTTTTTTTTAACAATTCTAGTTTTTAAAATAGAAAACAAATATGGCAATGGTGGTAATTTTTAAGCTTTCATTAGCAATTAATCGTGTTGTAGTGCTTGAGACTGGTCTTGGTCTTGTCACGGAACCAACGGTCTCTGTCTCGACTCTCTCCGGTCTCTGTATCATTTCCTTTTTTTTGGGCCGTCTCTGGTCTCCAGTCTCGACCTCAGCTACTCATGTGTTCTGGTGTTTTTAATCCAAGAACAAAAAGCAAGCCGCAAGCACTTAAAACTATATTATTGGCTATTTTTTCGCGCCTCCCTTCATATATACCCAACCACCAGCATATTTTATTAAAACAAGCAAAAGCATTGTTATATTTATTTTCTCACTGACATTGCGAGCGCTCATGCAGTCATACTTCAGAGATTCAAAGATTTTAGGACAACGTTTTTGTCACCAGACTGAGTGAAAGCATCGCTAGAGGTAAGAAAACCTTTCACTATATTTAACTGTTAATTCTCAAACAATGTGGTAAAAATTGCAAATGTCACAATGCCATACGTCGTAAACATGTTATAATGGAAACACTGTAATGTTAGCTGTAGGCACACAAGTTATTTGTGCAGTGGAGGGTTTCATTTAATAATTTTTTTTAACTAACCTCACGTCACTAAAATGTAAAGTTTACCTTTACGAAATGTCACCTTTAATGTCACGTCTAACTCTGGTTGCTATGTATTTTCAGACTGGTTACACTAAAGGAATTCTTAGAAAATGCTAAGGATGCTGGAAAGTTTTAAATTGCATTAACTCAAACTCATAGAAATTTCCACAACCACATTTGTAGAGCTCATAATCATCTTTGCAAGAACATACCAATCACTGTGCAAAAGTAGTTGAACCCTAGGTTCTAGAAGGTTAAAGATTTACCTTTGACTTCCCATTTATGGTCAATGGCCCTGATAAAAAGAAACAGATATTTTCAAGATCACACGTCATAGAGAAATGGAGGCCTGTTCATGTTAATCATATTAAAAATGTACATTACTAACAGCTCCCTAGTAACCAAACTGTTTACCCTAGCAACCACATTTTCTGAACTCTATTTTTGCTTTGGTAAATGATGGAGACAACTTGTAGTGACAAAGGCAACAATATATTATGTCACTGACCCCGCCATAGCAAAACGACTGTTTACCATAGCAACCATTTGGACATATCTTATCTCAGCTTTGCAAAATCCTAGAGTGATGGGTGTATTAATACAGATAATGACCTGAAAAACAGTATGTTACATCAATGAGGAAAGAGAAGAATCACAGAAAAACAGACAAAATCCTGCATGCCGAGCGGTTTATTCTTTTAGTGGCTGATCACAGGGTGCTATTTGACAAAAATGTGGAGAAAAGAGATTTTCTGTACAAAGTCACTATGAAAATGTGGGTTGAGCGCCACCAAGCAGTTCTTTTACGTCCTACTCGCATCATCAAAGAGCCGGCTTTCATTGGTTGTTCTCCTAGCAAGAAACAGATCCGATATGGCAATCCAAAACCTTTTTTCAGTGGCACCACTCACTCGTTCGTTCAGATATGTGATCTTCTGTTGGTGCTCCTGGTTTTCTATCAAGGCACAATGTTGCATGAAACTTCGGAAGGAGAATTCGGGTAGTGTTAAGAGGCCTTTAAACTTTACAAATGTACACAGACCTTTACAGCTCTTTGGTCACAGAAAAAAAATGAAAACTTCAGGTGGCTTTTTGTTTCTCTTTTGCTTGGCTTAAATGTTTGATTAACTTTAGTGATTTTATGTACTTTTTCTTCCAATGTAATTAAATTATGGTTTATTTATACATGTTTAAAATGTGTGGAGGGGGATACGTGTAGCACACATACATTTCTTAAGATTTTCAAGTGAGTGAGTGATGCTGTGTGTTTCTGTGTGTGCTGTAGGAAACATTGACCAGGCGCAGTACTGTGACAGAATAAAGGGAATCATTGAGCTGTTGGGCAGCAAGCTCTCTTTGGATGAACTCTCTAAAATATGGAAAATACAGGTGAGCTATTTTCCAAGAAACTCCATCAAAACGCTGTGTACAGTATTGATCAAATTCATATTGAACATTGAGAAAAAAAGCCAGGTTTTCTGTACTTCTGAATGGTTGTAAATCTGTATCTTATGTTCTTGCTTGGTAAAGGACATAATTTGTGTGTTTTTCGAAAATGTGATTTTTATTGTCAGTAATGAAAATGTTCAGTAATCCACAACAGCGTGAATAGTCCAAGTAATTATGATATTGTGACAGTAATCTTTGTAAATTACCCTTTGGGGAGTTTGTTGCACTATGACCAATCCTAATTTACGAGATTATTAAAACAAAAACTGGAAAAATGTCCGAAAAATGTGAGCTAATTAATGAAATAATTAAAACAAGAATATAAATTGTTATTAACAGCAGGTTGTCATTTTTTTTCAAACAAATTTGGTGAAAGAAGTACTTTATAAGTATCATGGTGTCGCTATTACTGATGTCTGTAGCTTTCTTGATGGGTTCAGGCATGGCGAGATTGATCCCGATCAGATAACGTCGAAAATCAACAGTCCGCCAAGCACAAACTGTTCACAGGATCACATCAAACTGTTAAAGTATGAAGGCTGGAATTGTACTTAATTGTAAATTCAAAATAATTGACTTTGTTTTTGTACATAAATGTTCCATATTTCAAACGCGTCTTTCAAACCCACTCATATATATAGCAGTTTAAAACTGAAGAAAACCGGATCTTCGACATTGCCACTAGGTGATGCTATAAGTCACACTGTAGGTTGCCTTATAGATTTATTCATAAATGCAAATAAACACAAATGGTAAATTTGAATCCGATCAGAAATTGCAAAAAAATAACCCAAACCCTTTCGCTTTGAAAACACTACTGTGTGTGAAGTCACATGACCCAGCTCCATGAATGTGTTGTTCATTTATTGATGTTCAATAATTAGGCATAATTGTTAGATAGTGTGCATTTTCTTTCAGTTTATTTTAATAATCAAGTAAGATGCCCTTCAATCTCAATTTAAGCCTTTTTACTCTAGAAAAAGAATATTTATAATAAAATAATCGGAATCAAGCTAAAATCTTCAATCAAGATTTTGATTTAAGGTCTAATCGCCCAGCCCTACTTCATAGTTTCATAGTGCTTCGTACAGTTCTGCATCGCCTTCGCTGTCCAGAGTCACGTATTCTGAATTTCTTGATTGTTTTAACAGACATAAGAATATTGTGCTGAAAGTATTCGCAGTTGCTCCTCAACGATTAATTGCAGATGGCAGTTTTCATGGTGAGGGTACGGTGGCGCAGTTGGTGTCCTTTCAGTAAAGGCCAGTAGTTCGAGGCCAGCCAGTGTCCTTCCTGAGAGGAGTTTGTATGGATTCTCCCATTTCACCCACAACCCCAAAAACATGCGTCAGGTTCATTGAATTCTCTAAATTCCCCTAGACCTGTCTAGTGTCTACCTGTCACTTGGCTCCCCTGACCCTGAAATGGATTAATGGCTCAAAGAAGTTTCAAGATTTCAAAGATGGCCATCTGTTCACATTTTGCTAGAGGATTAGTTAATGTAAAAACAAAATTGTATGTCAATTGTCGATAAGCAAACAAATTTCGTTCATGGATAGTAACTGACTGTTTTGTTTCTCGAATGGTTCTGCTGTGTACAGGCTGGTCAGTCGTCCACTGTGATCGAGAACATCCACACAATCATCGCCGCTGCCGCTGTCAAATTCAATTTTGAGCAGCTCAGCCATCTCTTCGTCCTCATTCAGAAGGTCCGCTCCAGCATCTTGTGCTCTTTCATCTTCTTCACCTCTGTGTTTGACTCTGTCTCTCATGTGTCTGTCTCAGAGCTGGGAGGTAGAGAGTGATCGCGTCCGGCAGAAGCTTCTCAGTCTGATCGGTCGCATCGGCAGAGAGGCTCGATCAGAGGCTACAACCGGAAAGGTGTTTATCGGCGTACACAGAAACAACGTACATTTGTACGATTGGCGCCGATCGACATTAACAAACATATGTCAATGTTGAGTCTGTGTTCTGTGTTTCAGGTTCTGGAGGTGCTGTGGGAGCTGGCACATCTCCCCACTCTTCCCAGCAGCCTTGTACAGCAGGCACTAGAAGAACACCTGACCATCCTCAGCGATGCCTATGCAGTCAAGGAAACTGTAAAGAGGAACTACATCATCAAGTGCATCGAGGACATCAAGAGGGTGAGTCTTTGACGTCTAATCCGTGCAACGGCTCTCAGAAACAACAGAATAAGTAGATGAAAAAAAAACAGAAAAATCAAGTAACGTTTCTTCAATTCCTTTAATCTACACATTGTTAATGTAATAAATGATAATAAAACAGAATAAAACACAAGCAAAATTCGTAATATGTACACAAATGTGAAACATTACCTTGAGAGTGAAGTGATGTGTCGGAGGAGGAGGAACGGATGCAGAAAACAATACAGCACCACGTATGAAAGTTAACTTTCTCGAGATATTTCACAAATTACTGACACCAACACGGTTTCAAGCACAAGCGCAGACAGATGGAGAGAGAACGCGTCACTGGGTTTCTCTAAGTTGCGCTAGAGAACAGCACTTTCCTCGTTATAAATGTTATTTTTTTACGACACCTTGATTCTAACATTTGCTATAGCACATTTTTAGTAATCTGATTTAAAGTGTTTTAAGGTGTATCAGCCCCATAAAGCACAAATTCTTAAAATGGAGAAAGGAGCGCCAGGACACGGAAGTGCAGCGCGACATGAGTCAAACTAGTGGAAAATAGAGCAGAAATGTTTGTTATTGTTTGTATCTCTAATCTTTCTTCTTATCTCGAAGCAAAAAATTTCCCTTGTGACCTTTCGTATCTGAAACATTTCGTAACTCGAAGCATTCATATCTCGGGGTACCACTTTATTAGTGATGATTATTTCACATTAATTTCAAAAACAAATCTATTTGTCAGAAAATGTGTCTTAACATTCTTTATGACTCATAAAAAGAAAGCATAATGCATTAAAATGCCTGTGAATTTGACAAGCAAAACTAAAAATAATGTAAAAAACATAATTTGGGTGAGATAAGCCAATACAAATTAAAGTTATATTGATAAGGCATTAAGAATAATTGTGCTTGCTAAACGTATAAAGACTAAAAGTTATAGGATGGCACTGTTTTTATTTTTTACACAAGCTCCTTAAACACAAAATAAAAACATCTGTCTTCAAAGAAAAACTGTAAAACTTTCTCTGCTGTTTACATTGGTTTATATCTCCACAGAGTACAATTACAAAGACCTGCACATGATCGCAGTTTACTGGGTCTTTTTTGTATTTTTGTAGCAAAGGACAGAGCTTAACCTCTTAAGCCCGAGAGTCCCCGGTACCGGGGACTTGCCCCCTTGTGCGTTACATTTTCACTCATAGCTCACGAACCCTGAGAATAACCCACACATATTAAATACTGTTGTGTTCAGCGGAAACTCCTCTAAAAATGTATCTAATTCAATTTCATATCCGTTAACCACAGCTCGAACGCCATGCAAATAAACAACAACATAGTCAGAGTATAATTCATGACCACGTTTTTGTTTATGTGAGATATGTATCCACAATATAAACGGAAACACCAAAACCATGGCATCCAATGAAAGCTAACAACCAGCTGAATCCAGCGATATGCAACTCATTTACATGGTGAAAAGTATTTCAGAGCAGGGAGCGAAAGTTCCACGAAAAAACGCCAGCGAAAACCAAGCAAGCATGTAAATCTTGTCTTACCTTTGCCGTTTTTTCAACAAAAAAGTTATTTCCATAGCGATAAAAGTCCGTTTGTTGTTATGTCCGGTCGATAGCTTCACGAAAACTCCATTTTGTATTTTTTCTGTTGCTCCGTGGCCTCATGACGTCACCAAATATGGAATGACTCCCAGTGCGTAAGAGGTGGTCTCTCCACGCTGCGCGTCGGGTGATTCGTCGGCGATCCCGTCAGTCTCAAAATGGTTATCATTGGCTGCCTCAGAATCAGAGCTTTCCAGCGATATATAGAGCTTCCGGATTGGACAGATGGTCGGGGGGTAGGGACACGCAGAAACTCGACGTCGAAAGCGTTTGTGAATGAAAGGTTCCCAAAAGCGCAGCAAGATGGGGTAAATGAGCTTCCAACTCCCTTTTACAGCGTTTCTTTAGGAGTTTTTTAGCTGAAATCATGTCCCGTAAGCAAGAAAAGAAGACTATGAACGTAGCTGAAGCTTTGGACAAGATTTTTTCCATATTTCAATTATTGTATCAAATTGTGCCAAACTGTGCCAACATGGATTACGCCTGAACTTTGTTCAATCAAAACCTGTACAGAATATTAGTTTCTTGTAGTATGGACACCAAACTTGCTACAGATGTCCTTGACATGTAGTTGTTACAATTGATTGTGTTTATTTGCTTCGTTATAAGTAAAATAAGGAGATATTGGAGGAAACATGTGGTTTTTTTTTTAGGCGGAGTTCATTTTTTGGCCATTCCAACATCAATTACTCTTACCCAGTGTTCTTGACTGTCAAATTAACTCATCCACACCACTCCCCAAGAACCTATCTTCATTTTGATACCAAGATTTGCAGTTTAGGCCTTTTAAAAGCTGAGAAATGCCTTAAAAAGTAAAAGTATAGGATTTTCGGAAAATAGGCCTCAGGGCTTAAGAGGTTAAATCCATTGCATTCACACACACACAGAGAAAAATTTATTGCAGGCTCATTCTACACAATTAATTTATAAGGCTTCAGATTTCTTTCAGCAAGCAGGCACAAAGCCGCACAATGATACAGATGCTTCCTGGCTCCTCTTTCATGCAGAATCATGGGTTATTTTAAGATCTGATCTCAGAGTATTCAATGTTGTTTTGTCTGTAGAAGCAGATCTATATTTTCAGCACATTTGTCTCAACTTTCCGTATCTCATCTCAAACACAATGTCTTGACTTTGTTCACTCCCTGCGCTTCAGCCTCCGATTTGATTTGGGAGCACCTTCTACCACAGGAACTCTAGCTGCGCTCACTAAACACTGAAGTTTATATGTCTTTAGATTCAAATACAGGAGGAGTCAAAGTCTCCCAGCGAGACACAGGTCTCTTTTCTTACTGGCTCCTGGGGCAAGAAGAAATCGAGCTCATTGGCTAAAGTAAGAGAAGATCTACCCCATGAGTTTACCGCTGACCAATCATAACGCTCACCTGTAGCTGATTGATGAACTTATGAATGGCACCTGATTCACTGGGGAAGGCTGTAAAATCTGTGATTGAGTAACGAAGGGCACTTTTGATGGGTTTTATTTTCACATTTATGTGTTAACTAATGACTAATGAATTTTGTGTTGGGTGATCGGGAATACATACAAAACCTGGTTTGGTGGATGGGTCAATGATGTCTTGTTTTAATTTCTATTTCCTAAATTGAAGTTTACAATTGAAGTAAAATAAACCAAGTAGAGTTTGAGTTTAAAGCCAGAGGGATGCTTGAACTCCTTCCTTTTTAAAGGAGCAAGCATGGGTCATTCATTAGACCTCAAAGCTCTGGATGGACCATGAAGCAGCAGGAGTTAGACCCACATTTAGGGTGCTAAGCTAAGTTTATGCTTAACAATTAAAAGGTTTAAATAAAAATAAAAGGAATACATTTTAAAGAAACTAGATTTGGTGTAATATGATCATATTTTCTTCCTGAAGCATTGTTGTAATATATTAATGTGGCTGGTTGTCTAGATACAAAACTCATGATTGGTTTGGCTGAAATTCGACTAACCGTTACCCAGGCTAATTGTGTTTTTAAGATTAATTTTCCAGAGTTACCAAACAGTTAAATTGAGTGATCAAAGACGCCATCGCCTCTTGTTGGGCGCAGTGACCTTCCTTTTTTTGGAAGATGTGTTCAAGAATTGTTAATTACTGAACGATACAGGCAAACTAAATAACAAAAACCACATCTCAAACTGTCATGAGCCCCAGGTGGCGCTAATGAGTAAATTGTCAAATGTTAAATGGTGGCACTATAACCAAGGCTGTACATTGTAGATGTGTTCAGATGTAGACCGTTAATAATAAGTTGGGAAATTTGGGATCAATCAGACATTGTACGGCCGATAACAACTCCCTTTTTATGGTGAATTGTAGATTTTTTTATTTATTTTTTTGATGACCGCACATATTTTAACCAAGTTAAAAAAGCGTGCTAAACATAATAAACAGTTTCTATGTTTTATAACCAAAACTAACAGTGTAGACAGTTAAAATGAATAAATCTGCAAAAAAGACGCGTTGAAAACAGTGATAAAATTGTATCAAATAAACCAGGTGCACTTCTCCTTAAGCTTAAACACTGTTCCATTTTTGTGCCAGAACTTTAGACTACACAATCGAACTCACCGGTCTTATACTTCCAAGGGTTAGCCCTTCTTTTCAAGACTATGGCATTGATGGGCACTGATGTGGAGTCTGTAAAACAAAACTGAAAGACAATCTTGCATTTTTATTTTTTATTTTAATTTCTGTACAAATTATGTGTAGTTAAGTTAATGATCTTTTTGAAATCCACACATTATATTTGAGATTAAAATGATTAAAACAGCCGTTATGGTGCGTGCAGACTTCTAAGGTTTAGTCAGGTCCAATTCAGTTGAATTGCATGACAATTTTTTAAATAATGCATCCTAAACTCAGGACAATATAGCTCATCACGTTCCAAATTAAGTTTCTGGGCTCTTAAAGATTAAAACGAAAACTGTGACCAAAAACCATGATAGGAACTGAACTGTGGGTTTTGTGAACTGTGCCCCCCCCCCCCCCCAATCTTTAAATATAATCTGCACTAGTCGCAGGAAGCTGAGTCACCGTGTAGATGGTTAGAGCAGGACAGTGTTTTTGTCATGGCATTTGTTATGGGAAAAACAAAAAATAGATGAAAAATGACTAAACTAACTGAATTAAGCTAAAACGAAAGATCTTAAATGATGCATGTGGGACACGAAGATCCTTTGGATTGACTCCACCCAGCTTTGTGTGCATCTTAAACTTGATGAGTTCTTTAAACATCATTGACCCAGAGTGGGGCTTAATTTCTTGTGTCGATTTCAAATGTTTCTTTGTTAAAGTGTGTTTTTGTCTTTCTTTTAGTCTTCTCAGCAGACAAATCCTCAGACCGTGTGGGTGGTTCCAGCGCTCCGACAGCTTCACGAAATTACCCGATCTTTTATTAAACAGACCTACCAGAAGCAGGACAAGGTGGGGTCTGGTTATTGTTCTCGTAACTTTAAACAGAATTTCCACACTTTACGTAACTGTTTTTGTTGCTCTCACCTTTCAGAGTATTATCCAAGATTTAAAGAAGAACTTTGAGATAGTGAAGCTGATAACAGGCTCTCTGGTGTCATGTCACCGCTTGGCTGTGTCGGTTGCTGGAGCCAATGGCCTTTCCGGGTCCACTCTGGTCGATGGACGATACTCGTATCAGGAGGTGCGTTGTGTGAGAGGCTGAACCGATATCTCATGAGATTAGGCTTTGTGCAGTCATATCGGCTTGTTTTTGGAGGCGGAAGAATTCTCTTTGGGAACGCAGCCCAAAACACATGTTGGAAACACATCTACTAATGCAACACAGCTAAATGTTTTGCGGAGTGAACTTCATGAAAACATCATCCTACTGTAAAAGATGGTGGAGGAAACGTCATGATCTGGGTCTGCTTTGCTGCATCAGGACGTAGCCGATCTGTTGAGGCAGCAAACATTCAAACATATCCAAACATATCAAACAATTCTCCAGGATAATGTGAAAATATCTGTGCACCAGCTGAAACTGTAGAAGATGGTGATGCAACAGGACAATGACTTAAAACACAACAGAATTGCTTCAGAAAAATAAATAAATAAATAAATAAATAAAACCTGAATCCAACAAAGACGCTCTGATTTGGCTTTACTTGCAAAAGCATTATGGGACGTATAAATAAAAAAAGTATCTTGAATCCTATCGTTTGAGATGCAACAGGAAGTTGCATCTCAATAGGAAGTTACAAGTTGCTTCAATAAAGATGCATACGTAGGCACTGCCCTTTTGGTTCTGCAGATACTGAGGGACACATCTAGCTCTCAGGGTCTTCCTTTCCCCCTCTCCCAATCTTTTTTTTTTCACTACACCAATTTCAGTTCTTGTTAAATGAAGCCACATTTTCTGTTAAATATTCTCAAACCTTGCAACCAGAGTCTTCTGTAATGGGTTATGAATTAATATTTAATAAGAGGTGTTTTTGGTTCTCAATAAGCGTAATGTTTTTTAACACATTATGTTAGACATTCTGCAGTTAAGAACACATTTTATGAAGGTAATAAAACTCGAAATGGTTCTTGGATGTTTTTTTTTTTTTTTTTTTTTTTTTTATATTTGCACCAGTAATAATTCATGTTGGGGTTGCTTTTCTTTCATGCTGTCCAGTATTTGGAGGGTCATTTGAAGTTCCTGGCATTCTTCTTGCAAGAAGCCAGTCTCTACCTGGTCTGGAATCGAGCCAAAGAGATCTGGGAGTGCCTGGTGTCCAGCATGGACGTGTGTGAACTGGATCGAGAGGTGTGCTGTTTGATTTGTGCTGTGTTTTACATCCAAAAGTTTTTGATTTTGATTTGCATTGCTTTTTTTTATTAGGGGGCAAAGAGCGAAGCTGTTCAAGCACTTGTTTCGTTTTTTCTTGCTGTTATTATACTTCCTCTTCCAATTCCACCATTGAAGTCACTGGCAGCCCCATGACCTGTTTGCAGGAAAATTATAAATTTGCATTTGGGAGCAAAACGCAATCTGACCCAATTAGGACCCTCTAACTCAAACTCTTTAATGCCACCACTAGTTCAAAGTGGTACTTATATTTTTATAAGTTATAAAAATATAAGATATAAAAATTGTCTTTGTTGCCTTATAACTATAGATCTGTTGAAATCATAAAATTTGTCTCGATACATTCTGACTGTCATTCAGTTTTGGATCATGTCCAATTTTAGGATGTCAGCATATTTTAATGGCAGCCATCTTGGATTTTGTCAATGGTTATATTCTTTACATATTCATCAATGAAATATTTTTTACATATACATCCTGAAGGTACCTAACAAGATCTGCGGTAGTTACTTTGGCTTTATTTTAAAAACGTTAACATATGTTATTATTAGCATGATCTGAATTTCAGCACAGTGTCCTCTAGTGGTGGGGGATTTTTCTTCTAATTTAAACCATTGACATATTGACCCCAAACATCTGCGTGAATCATCAATGCTTAACATTGACCACACAATAAAGCTGGAAACAGCGCCACCTTAAGGTCAACGTTTTTAAACCTCTTCATAGGGTTAAGGGTCTAAAAAAACCTAACCCTATTTTAGCATTTTCAAGTTACTGCTGCCAGTGTATCATTGGTTCTTTTCTTGTCACATCTCGAACAAAACCCTTGTATTATTCATTTACAAAAGCAACGTTTAAAGCTGCTGTATGTTTTTCTATAAAAGTGGTCCCTGTTTACATGTTTCTAAACATCTGTCACAATCCGATCACTGGCCAGTCCGTATTTATGTTGTTAAAACAAGATGGCTACAAGGACTTGGACTGGTAAAGGATAGAACCTTTAAAAAAGATGTAACCTTTTCTTTAGAGAGGGATTAAAAAAAAATGTTTTTCTTAAGCCGGTTTCAAACAGTTTTTATTATATTGTGTATCTATGAATCTTCTACAGATGTGTTTTGAGTGGTTTACCAAGGGTCAGCACGATCTAGAGAGTGACGTTCAACAGCAGCTTTTCAAAGAGAAGATCCTCAAGCTGGAGCCTTACGAGATCACCATGAACGGTAGCAGACAACCCTCACTGATTCCGCTATAAACACATCACGATGGATTTAGTTGAGCCAGATTTTGGTCAATGTTTTACAGGATTTAACCTCTTTAAGACGTTCTTTGAGAACGTGAACCTGAGCGACCACCGTCTCAAACGCCAGGGCACACAGCTTGTGAGAGAATCGTCTCTGCAGAAAAGAGCAAACTGTTTCGTATCGTTCAAGGGAGCTGACTGTTTCTGTTGTTGCAGTGTGTTGAACGACTGGACCTGGCTGGGATGGACTTTATCTGGAGAATCGCGATGGAGTCGCCAGATGAAGACATCGCTAATGAAGCCATACAGCTCATCATCACCTACAGCTACATAAACCTCAACCCCAAGATGAAGAAAGTCAGCAGTCACTCCCTACTTCTGTCTGTGAACAGTGTGCAGCTTCTTCATTATTGCATTGTGTCTCTGTCTCGCAGGATTCAGTGTCTTTGCATAAGAAATTCATTGCTGACTGCTATAAGAGATTAGAGGTAAGTTGTGTACGGAAAAATGCAACACTTCTTCGTGGTTTGAAAGTCTGTTTGATAATGTTTAATAATGGCCGTTCTTGAATGGGATGGTGGCACTCAACAATGGGGCAACTGTGGCATCACTAGAGGTGCATAAATACAGATGAAATAAGAATCTATTTATTTTTGTCCAAGATCACAATCGTCTTAACAACAAGACATTTTATTTTTAAGATTCATTCATTTGGTTATCAAATGTATAGTATTTTAGCACAAGATCTCATACACCCAAGATAAGGTGTATCTTGTTACTAAGTAATGCGTTACTGTAATTAAAAGACTGAAAAGTGAAGAAAGTAATTACTGTTAGTTTATTTAGATTAAGTTTTAAATAAACCGTCGCTTGAAAATCATTACGCGCATCTGCACCACATGATTACGCGGCAGTTTACAATGGAGATGGAGAGGTTGGAATCAGCTGTGGTTAGTTTCTGTTTTCAAAGTGGAAATACTCCCATTACTTCACTTTTGTGTTTACAGACTCTTTTTTTTTTTTGTTTGTTTGTTTTTACATTTGAGGAGGACGACTGCCTCCTCTGCTGAATCCATTCAATTTGCAACCCACTTATTCCATTTCGGGTAATTATTAGCTGTAATTATTAAAGAATGTTTTGTGTAATTTAATAAAGATAATTAAGAGACGTTAAAACTATTTAATGTTTTTTTTTTATTATTTAAAAAGTTTAATTTGTATTGATTGTCCACTTTAAGGTTTTTACGAATTTTGAGGTATTTAGTTAATATAATTATTGAGTAATTAAGTTTCTTTTCAGACACAGTATTTAGAAAAGTATTTTAAATACAAATGTAATCAAGTAATTAGTGTTTAATTACTTTACTAACCCAACACTGCCTATAGGTTTTGCTTTAACCTCAAAAAGAATAATGGTGACAAAAAAATCTATATAAAATCATACAAAAGTATTCTCTCAGAGTAAAGCGGTTTCACTCTGTGAGACCTACGGGAGCGCCGGCAATCCTATTTGCATATCAATTTTTAAATGCTGGTAAAACAGCGAACCACAACAGATAAATAACTCACAAAAGAGCAATAATTCTTTTTGCAAATAAAGCAGGAGTTAGACTTTCATATGAAGATGGAACATGCCCCATAGATCTGTTTTTTTAGTGTGCAGAAAACCAGTAAAAGTCGCAAAAAATCCATAAAAAGCTTTCACAATAACAACATTATGATCCACAAAATAGGTGTTAACAGCACTTCTGATGAAGGATATTTCCTCATCACAAGTGATCAATTCCCTCAATATTACCCTGCAAACCACGACGTGACGTCACTTTTACAGCGGCAAAAAACTTTTGGCTTGGACTCGCTCATTCTGTTTCTAAATCTCCACTAAACATCCCATAACATCCCTTCTGCCATCTGTGAGGGGGCATCGGACTAGAAAAAGCCACAAAGGGGCTAAAAAGAGTGCAAGAAAGTGTTAAATGCAGTCCCTTCATGAGTGATGCATGTGGAGTGCACCAGGAACTGTCACAAGTCCAACCACAGATCTTGAGTGCAGTACAATACTGTTGCACTTTAAAAAGCTTGTTTAGTAACCAGATTTGGATTATATATATATATATATATATATATATATATATATATATACAACAAATATCCTTTTTCACTTTTGTTATTTCTGTTAATGAAAAAAAGAACAGTTCAGTATTTATTTCTCCTTTTATATATTTATAATCACTTATTTAGAGTCATTGGTAGCAGGGGATACACGACTGAGGCTGGGTATCTAGGGGTTTGGGTTGGAAAACATTTGGGAACCACTCGTGTATAGTAGTCTATCTTAGATGTATAGTTACGTTTAAAACTATATGTTTTGTGTATTGCACTTCCTGTGCGTTTTTTCATGCACTGTTAATAAAATGATCACATTTACTTTCAGTGGCGTTCACAATTTCTTTATTTTTACCACATAAACATTTGTCTGATTGGCTGGTAAAAAAAAAGTTAATTTCGAACCCTGGGTAGAACCGTTAGATAGCTTTAATGCTTGAGATTTCTGAATGAAGGCAAAACAGAATACATTTTATTTGGTGATTCTCCATCTTCTGATTTTGATTGGATGTCATCAAAATTAAAATCGACAGTCAGGAACCTTGGTGTTATTTTTGACAACTTCAAATTCGATAAACAGATTGACAGTGTTGTGAGAGCTAGTTTTTATCAGTTACGCCTTTTATCTAAAGTAAAGCCTTTTTTAAATCGAACCGACCTTGAAAGGACTATTCATGCTTTTATTAGCTCTAGAATAGACTATTGCAACGCACTTTATGTCGGTGTTTCTCAAACTGCGGTCAGTCGCCTTCAGCTTGTGCAGAATGCTGCTGCTCGCTTTTTAACCAACACACCCAGACGTCAGCACATCACCCCAGTCCTTTTTACACTTCATTGGCTTCCAGTTTCTTTTAGAATTGATTTTAAAATTTTACTTTTTGTTTTTAAAGCTCTTAATGGATTAGCACCTTGTTATTTGACCGAGATTTTATTTGTTCGCACATCAAGTCGCACTTTACGGTTAAATAACCAACTTCTTTTGAAAGTACCCCAAGCCAGGCTCAAACACTGGGGTGATCGAGCTTTCTCTGTGGCTGGTCCCAGACTGTGGAACAATTTACCATTTGACATACGTAAAATCTGATTTGAACCTTTTTAAATCTAGGCTCAAAACACATTTGTTCAAAATGGCTTTTAATACTTAGTAGTTTGTGACACGTTTGCACTATGTTTTACTGTTTTACTTTACATTGTTTTATTCTGTACAATATTCTGTTTTTTGTATTCTTGTTTTTCTGTTTTTAATTGGAAAGCACTTTGGGCACCACTGGTGTTGTAAAGGGCTATATAAATAAAGATTGATTGATTGATTGATTGACTTCAGGAAAGCTATCTCTCAGCTTCATATGAACACCACTTTCCCCTTTTCAGTGATTTTAAATTCAGGTTTGTGTGACCCACAGGCTGCAAGCTCTGCGCTAGGCGGCCCAACGCTAACGCACGCTGTTACGCGGGCAACAAAGATGCTAACTGCCACTGCAATGCCAACAGTTGCCACATCTGTGCAATCACCATCCAGGTAAGAGCAGATGTAGTAAGGAAATGCACTTGATTTCATTATGCAAGTTCCTCCTGGCATCACTGGAGATCTTTATTTTATTTTTAATTTCTGTTAAAAGTTTTATATAGCAAGTGGTGTACTTCCATAAAAATGTTAGAAATAGTTATTTTCTAAAATATCCTTGATATTTTCAGTTCATTTCTAATAAGAATTACCGGTCACTACGTGTTTTATGATTGTTTCAAAAGTTATCTACAAATTTCACCATGCTTAAAAAACTATTGTAATATTGTGGAAGCTACAAAGGCTTAAACATTTCTAGCCGCACATTAGTGCTCTAATCTCTAAAAAACACTTTATACTTCTTTTACTTTTGTTAGTTGCAGAGGGGACCCTTAAGTAATTCATAATGATAAAAAAAATCGGATTGTCATTTTCTCCCGTACCAATTATGTGTTCCTTTGTCAGGTCCAGTAAACTGGTGATCATAGAAAGACTTCTGTTGTTGGCAGAGCGCTACGTCATCACAATAGAGGTGAGTCGACAAACATTCAGACATTATTCACTCAATGAACAGCCACAGGTGAATCTAATGACTTAGGAGGAGTCCAGCAGACAAGGGAATATGAAAGGGCATTACTTAACAAAACCCCTTCTGTTTCATGCTGTCCGCAATGGCTCCCCATGGAAGAAAAATGTCACAAAATCTGAGAAAGAAAATCATTTCTTTACACAAAAAGGCAAGGGCTAGAAGACCATCAGAAAAGCTTTATCACTCAAAATATTGCTGTGAAATCAATCCAAACAAAGAAAGGAAGTACAACCTTTGTACAGGAGCATCTTCTTATAAGAAGAGTTGAAGAAAACCTCCTGCAAGTTCACTGCATTTAGCTAAAGCAGTAGAAGGACAAACTGAAGTGAGCGTTTCCTGTGACGGCATTCGGTGCATGCCCCAGAGGAATGCCAGACATGGGGATTGGCCGCAAAGAAAGAAACCCCTAAAATTAGTTGGGGCCGGGGCTGAAGTGATACTCTTGACTCTGGAGTGATTAGACAAAAATCACTTTTTCTGGATCTAAACTGAGTTTTCTGCTAGTTTTTTTTACCCCTGAGGGCACATCTTGTTCTGAGACTTGTTATTTTCCCAAATATTCCACCTGAAGTGTGTAAACACAATGAACTCAAGCAGTACATGCTCAAGTGCCCCTCCCCCAATGGGTGTTCCAATAGACATATTTGCTTATATCAAACCTCTACACTTCTATTACAGCAACTCGAGCCGTTCCTTTGTGACATAAATAAGTTACATGTTATAATTGATGCCTCATTTGTATTCTTTTGATGATTGTTTTTCACAAGATTGTGTCTCCAGAGTGGAAAGCGTGTAGTTACCGGTTTCTGGTGTGTCTGTTTCAGGACCTGTATTCTGTTCCTCGCACTATTCTACCTCATGGAGCCTCTTTCCACGGCCATCCGGTTACACTGCTCATCACCTATGAATCTACCAAAGACACTTTCACCTTAGAGGTAACTGCTCCCTTGGGTTGAGTGTCTTTGCTTAATCTATAATGTAAAATGATCTTTTAAGTAGTTCTTCAGTTAGTTTTTTGGATTCCGTTGTAGACTTCTGATGTAATGTGATTTCCAAATTATGTCTTCGACTGTTTAGCTCCACACTTTATAAAAGCATACAGGAGGTAAACGCACATGCTTTAATTTCCACCACTTTGTCCACATATTTTTAAACATATTTAGAGTTGGTTCCTAAAAAAAAAACCATTGTTTGTAATATGGTAGTGTTTTGTTTTTTTTGCGGACAGACACTGAGCAAAAAACGTTTACATTGTTTGTAAATGTTGCAATGTTGAGAATCGCACGGCAGACATCGACACAACAAACCATTTTAATCATCTCAAGAGAAAGCGTCCGAAACAGTATGCAACGAGTCGACCAGTGCAATTATCAGATACAGCCAGAAACTACGAGGTAGCAGAACAAGTGAACAAGCAACTCTTTCAAAAGAAGCATTTGCGAAAGGATTTCCTTAATGAGAGAACAAGCAAGCGCTGCTAAGATGTAATGGAAGCCGAGAAATTTTACCCAGCCAAGGACTTGATTCCCATAAAGACTTTGGGCTTTTAAAGGCTGCTCAGTCATAGCAAATATTTTTTTCTCAACTGCCATTCCACAGCTTTATGCTAAATCCAATACGTGAGGTTTTTTTATTTTTTGAACCGTGATTAAATCGTGAATCCTCCAGAAAAAATTGTGATTTATTTTATTTTCTCATATCGCCCACCCCTACCTGTGAGGTTGTTTGAGGTTTAATGTTTCTGCTGAAAGTGTATTTTTTTCTCCATATCCAACAATAATAATAAACAGAAAAGTGTTCCCTTGATACAAATTCACAGCATGCGTTAACTTTTTTTTAAGCTTCAGAAATTGTTTCCTCGGGGTCTTAAAAAGACTAAAATAAGAAAAAAATCTAGCCCTTAAAAAGTCTTAAATTTAATAACTTTTGCTGTTTTAGGTCTTAAATAATTTCCACAGGTCTTAATTTCCAGAGACACTTCAGATGGAGTGTGTTTGCGACAGATTTCCCAGCATGCACCACATGAGCCGGCACATTTGATTGTTAAACAAAGATGGCTGCCATAGCCACCACAGATAAAGTAATTTTTGTCATTTACATAGGTTTTCTTGTATAAATACACAAAAATATCTGAATATAAGTGAAATCGCACACAAAAAAATGAAAAATGCGCCGTTGATCACGGTATAACAGTAACATTCACAATGAATTTGCTCCTGTACTTCTTTCTAAACACAGCTTATTTAAAAGTTGCAAAATTATAGAAATTCGACAATTTGAGGTTCATTTTCATGTAATAAGTGCATATACAGGTCTGAATAATTCACATAAAAATGTTAATTTTGGATACTAATATCATAAACGATTCACAATATATGTGTATGACACGGTTATAAAAAAATTGTTGACACTATTTTTTCCCCATTCGTTCACAATTTTTCAAGCTGCAGGTATTGTTTACATTTTAGATAGCTTGTATGCAATACTTTTCTTTACAGTGATTTATATTTTATAAATTTATAATTATTCATGGCAGTTTGTTGGATAAACATAAGTATGATATAGGTCTTAAATTTTATTGTCAATTGTTTAAAAATATCTTTAAAAGTCTTAAATTTGACATTGTGAAACCTGCAGAAAGTCATTTTGTCGATTAGATAAGTGTCTGTAATTTTTCTGAGATATTTAGAGGGAATCCCATGAATATGTATATATTCTCCCGCTGCCTGCACATACATGAAAATTTATGATGATGACGCCTACATCACATTGAGTCCCATGCTGCTCTCAGATCAGAGTTGGGTCCCTTGAATCTGCTGTGGGAGTGTTTAAGTCCCTGTCAATCACCCAACAATCTTTTAATGAATATCTTGTTTGAAGTATAGTGATGTAATAGAAAAACTCGGTGGGGAAAAATCTTGTCCGTTACAGGACGTAAAGGAGCCTCGGTGGCACTCATCCCACATTTTTATAGCAACTGTGTACATGAAACCGGAAAGAAAGGATGCCACAATTCTTCTCTTTTCTCCACATTTTTGACAAACAGCTCCTAGTGATTCTTTTCTATGTGTACTTTGAATTCTTCTCTGTTGCTGTTTTCGTCTTACTCGTTTCCTCATTTGGCGCGGTGAGCGTCTTTCGGAGTGCAAGTGTCATCTTCAGGCAGGGAGTGTCATTGCGACAATATTTTTTGAGGGACAGACGAAAAGCACCATGCTGAGAAGTCATCAAAAGTCTTGTGTGAATCCATATCCGGGTCAATGTGAATAGACCTTCAGTATTCTGAATTCTGAAATCACTTAAACAGAAACAAACATGCAAATCTAGATATACAATGAAAAGTAAGTAGGCTATAAATAAGCATAAAGTACATATTAGTACATAATTTTCAGTCTTCTATTTGCTTTCGAAGGTTTATTTGACGGATGGAAATGTGTTTTTTGTCAGGCCCACAGCAACGAGACTGTAGGCAGCATCAGGTGGAAGATTGCAGAGCAGCTAAGCTGTCCAGTGGACAACGTGCAGATATTTGCCAATGACAGCATGGTGAGTCAAACACAAAAGATGGTCGAGGGCATATTCATAAATATGTTTTGAAATAAAAATGCTTAGTTGAGAACACTGGGGTACAAATACCTCCGAGAACAACTGAGAAGAAGGAGATCTGAATCATGCCGCTGTCAGTTTTGTTTCTTCAGGCTGTAAATGTGATTTTATCACGGATAAAATCCTTTTCTAAAAGACCTTTTTTCATTGAAAATGTAATTGTTTATCAAACTTATGTTGCAGTGTGTTTCATATAGGAACATTCACATCTGGGTTACCACTGAACACAGTCACAACTCGTTTAATGTTGAAAAATGTTGCGGCGCAAACACTTCTGATCAGCCAATAAAATCAGACGCTCCACACAATCCTTCTTTCTGATTGGTCTTGGCGTAATGAAGTCATTTCTTTAGCGGCTCTGTAATCTACAGTTCTAGTTTATTCATTCTTCTGGAGTAGAATTTTCTGGGGCTAATGAGAAAACATTAGGGACTAAAGCCCCAGAATCCAAAGGGGTGAAGATGCGTTTGCATCTGATTTTTGATTGGATCCTGGCTCTTAGAGGTTGTATAATGTTTCCTCCAAACGACATTACAGCGTCTATCAATGTTGCTTTAATAAAGCGTTGATCGCTCGATATGAAGTTGTTTGTAATTAATCTCTCTGTGTTGACCGTCAGACAGTAACTTTGCATACATGTCATGAATATGCAAATTAGCGACCAATAGATGAGTAACTGGGGAGTAGTTACAAAGTTTCCAGAGCGTTTCCAGAAAAATCTTTTTTTTTTCCATCAAAAGACTTTGAGTAAAACAATCATATTTCTCATACAATTAGACCAATGGGAACAACATGTTATTAAAAATGTCAACAATTTCATGACCCTTTTAAAATGATGGAGAGTAACCTCACCCTCTATTGGTAAAACTGCTCCCGCTCTTGGTCTTTATGCTCTACATGTGCTAACAGTGTTGTCAAACACTTGTTGCAGCTGACGATGAACCGAGACCAGAAGCTGCTGAATCAGCTTGGCTTCTCTGATGAGCAGGGTCTGACGGTCAAGAGTTCAGGCACGGGCACGCCGTCGGGGAGCTCGGCGGACAGCTCAGCCTCTGCCAGCTCCAGCAGCAGCGGTGTCTTCAATTCAGCATATGCCCTTGAGCAGGTGCCTACAGACACACACCGGGTTTCCTTACAGCTTCACTACTCACTTTAATAAAGTGATCTCTTGTGTGTTTGGTTCCTGTTGTAAACTGGAGTTTGTGGTTACAGGAGAAATCTCTTCCTGGTGTGGTCATGGCGCTGGTGTGTAATGTCTTTGAGATGCTTTATCAACTTGCCAACTTGGAGGAACCAAGGTGATCATCACACAAAAGATGTGCAACACACTCAAACTGGTTTAAAGCTGGTATATAGCAGTGTTTCTCCTACAATTCAACGGGAGGGAAGCACCACCCCACCCACAAGAAAAGTTGAATATAATTATTTACTTTGATATTTACGAGACATTTATTAGATCGTTCTCCTTCTAGATTGGAATAAATTGAACCCATGGACTGGTTAAACCACGCATCTCACTCACTATCCCTTGCCTTCTTGTCCTACTCTCTCTCTTGTTCTCTGTTTCTGTGCAATAGCACCAGACAGATCTTAGCACAGCGTTTCTGCTGGGTCTTAAGTCTTTTAACCTCTTAAGCCCTGAGGCCTATTTTCCGAAAATCCTATACTTTTACTTTTTAAGGCATTTCTCAGCTTTTACAAGGCCTAAACTGCAAATCTTGGTATCAAAATGAAGATAGGTTCTTAGGGAGTGGTGTGGATGAGTTAATTTGACAGTCAAGAACACTGGGTAAGAGTAATTGATGTTGGAATGGCTAAAAAATGAACTCCGCCTAAAAAAAAACACATGTTTCCTCCAATATCTCCTTATTTTACTTATAACGAAGCAAATAAACACAATCAATTGTAACCACTACATGTCAAGAACATCTGTAGCAAGTTTGGTGTTCATACTACAAGAAACTAATATTCTGTACAGGTTTTGATTGAACAAAGTTCAGGCGTAATCCATGTTGGCACAGTTTGGCACAATTTGGCACAATAATTGAAATATGGAAAAAATCTTGTCCAAAGCTTCAGCTACGTTCATAGTCTTGTTTTCTTACTTATGGGACATGATTTCAGCAAAAAAAACTCCTAAAGAAACGCTGTAAAAGGGGGGTAGAGGCTCATTTGCACCATCTTGCTGCGCTTTTGGGAACGTTTCACTCACAAACGCTTTGACGTCGAGCTTCTGCGTGTCCCTACCCCCCGACCATCTGTCCAATCCGGGAGCTCTATATATCGCTGGAAAGCTCTGATTCTATGGAAACCAATCAGCTCAACCATTTTGAGACTGACGGGATCGCCGACGAATCACACGACGCGCAGCGTGGAGAGACCACCTCTTACGCACGGGGAGTCATTCCATATTTGGTGACGTAATGACGCCACAAAGCTACAGAAATAATCCAAAATGGAGTTTCCGCGAAGCTATCGACCGGACATAACAACAAACGGACTTTTATCGCTATGGAAATAACTTTTTGTTGAAAAAACGGCAAAGGTAAGACAAGATTTACATGCTTGCTTGGTTTTCGCTGGCGTTTTTTCGTGGAACTTTCGCTCCCTGCTCTGAAATACTTCATGCAATGTTAATGAGTTGCATATCACTGGATTCAGCTGGTTGTTAGCTTTCATTTAATGTAATGGTTTGGGTGTTTCCGTTTATATTGTGGATACATATCGCACATAAACAAAAACGTGGTCATGAATTATACTCCGGACATGTTGTTGTTTATTTGCATGGCGTTCGAGCTGTGGTTAACGGATATGAAATTGAATTAGATACGTTTTTAGAGGAGTTTCCGCTGAACACAACAGTATTTAATATGTGTGGGTTATTCTCAGGGTTCGTGAGCTATGAGTGAAAATGTAACGCACAAGGGGGCAAGTCCCCGGTACCGGGGACTCTCGGGCTTAAGAGGTTAAAAAAAAAATTTGGCCGAAAAGTCAAAAGGTCTAAAAGTTATTAAAATTTGCTGTTCTATGCAACAACATATCTTTACAAAAGGTGACTTGCATTTTTGCCAACATGTCCTGAAGGTACCACACCCGATTTGTTGTAGAACCATCTTGTGGTCAAAATATGTAATTACATTTGAGAAAATGGTTATAGCTTTAACATATTATAACTATGATTTGAGTTTGTGTCTTGAGTGTCCCCTAGTGGTCAGGAGATATACAAATGGCCTTTTTGTCTTTTAATTCCATTTTATAATAAAGTCTTGAAGAAGCTCTCAATATGTTCTGACCATCATGCGGAATCTTCCCCTTTTTGAATGTCTGCTCTACTTACCTTGTGATAAACCAATTTAAACCCATTTCTAAAAATGCTAGATGCATCTCTACAACCTTTGACATATTGGCCCCAAACATCTGTATGAGTGATCAATGCTTAACATTGACCACACAGTAAAGCTGGCAACAGCGCCACCTTAAGGTCAAAGTTTATAAACCTCTTAATATAGCTAAAGCTCCTAATTTTGAACATATGACCTACATGCCATTGAAAATGTGTTAATTTGTTAAGTCAACCTCCTTTAGCTTCTTGAAGTTTGAACAAGTTGAGGCCCTGTTTTCCTGCTTGTAGTTATATTTTTATAAGCGATTTTGCTTTCCAAGCACAAGTAAGTGTATTTCATTTCCAAGCAAATAATAATGTTTAAAAATATTAGAGAATTCTTCAAAAAACTATAATAAAATGTTGTGTTCACTGTACAAGCAATTATTTAATTAAACTTAGTTATTGGTTTTAGTTTTATAGTATATAAATATAAATAGTCTTAAGATCTGCATTGATGAACCCAACTGAAAAGACCCAAGAATGAAAATAAAGCAGTTCATGCTTTATATTAATACATACTTAGTAATCTGTGAAAAAAAATCTGAAAAGATGCAACTAATTGAAATGTTATTAAATTGTGTTTCCTTTAGAATAACTCTACGTGTTCGGAAGCTTCTGCTGCTGATTCCGACCGACCCTGAGGTCCAGGATGCTCTTGATAACTTTGTGCCAAAAGAATCCAGTGTGTGGAGTCACCAGGTACATGAACATCAGTGTAATTTGTTTTGTACTTTTTTTCTGACACATGTTTGGTAATCTACACATAATGACCCGCTTGAATAAAATGGATTTACAGCGTTTTGATGTAATTATGATCAATATGTTTCCTCCTTCTGCCCCGTCTGTCAATGGGAGAGTGGAATACCAGACCCTGGAACGTCACACTAAACATCCCAGTAATATCAGACAGTGGCTATTTTTCTCCTGTGCTTTCTGTAAAGTTGCTGTAAGACGAGACTCATGCTTTTTTTTTTTTTGTTAAATGTGTCAATATGAAAGTATTGGTTTCAATCACACCCACTCACTTGAGCGGTCAGACTTCTGTAAATTATACAGACCTCAGCTCCCGTCCATTGCAGCTTTTAAAATACGGACAGTCGCGTAAAAACACAGGATCGGCACCTCTATATCTTCACAAGCTGCGTTCCATCTCAGAGAGGCAGTAAACCTCTCACCAGAACGTTTCCTGGTGCTAGAGTCATTCCCAATCATTCCCAATTCTAAAAACAAAGACTCTCACAGCTTTTAAAAAACAGCTAAGCATTTCTTTTTTGAGCACCGGCACCCATGAAAAACCTTTCCTCTAAGCAGTTCATTCCTTTGATGAAGCTTGTTCTTTCAGCTCTTCTCATGATAATCTGACCTTTTTTTCCTGTTTATCTGAAGTAACCTTGGCCCAGAAGTCCAAATCAGGAATAAAATATCCATCCAAACATTATATTTTGGACATAATAGATCTCGAAAGCTTGAGAAAAACGTAAAACTAAACTAGATGGCTAAAGTTTGCATGCAAACTTCACTGTTGAATTGTTTTAAACTATTCTGGTTGCTATGGAGGGGTAAGTGTCATAATTTAATGTTCCCCGTGTCGATGTAAATAAAATTAAGCAACTCCCATGTCTCCATTATTTTCCTAAGCGCAGACAAACAAACCAAATTGGTTGCTGTGGTAAACAGTGTGGTTGCTATGGAGGGGTCAGTGACATGATATAAAGTTCTTGTTTTGACTCGGCAAATTTCATTGCAACTAAGAGGTCTGGGAAAATATAGAACAGAAAAACTTGAGAAAAAAAAATTGCATTATTGTTAATTATTTAGAATTAGATTTTCCAAAATCGTTCAGTCCTACTTTTTAAAGGGGGTGTGCAGACTGGAAATGTGAACTCTGTATGTGTGTGCGTGTGTGTCTCATCAGAAAACTCTGTTCACCCTGGGATCAGGCTCTCAGGCCTCAAAGTCTCCATCTCTGTCCAGTAAGCAGCAGCATCAGCAGAGCGCCGCGTCCATCCTGGAGGCTTTGTTTCGGTCGTCTGCCCCGGGCATGTCCACTTTCAGAGTGCTCTACAATCTGGAGGTACGGAAAACACCTCTCAGGGTTTCTCTCTGAAGCTTCCGAAGTCAGAAGTAAGGAGTGTAGCCAGATTTGAGCTGGTTGTAATACTGACAATAATACATTTCATTTTAACCTTTCAAAGCAGTCAAGTCACTTTAAAGTGATGATGAAACTGAGCAGGAACTGGTCTTAAAGGCCCACGGCACCCTTAAACTATTTTAGATAAGACCCTGTTTACTTTGGTCTCGGTCTGCTGAAAACTGTAATCTGAACCATTTACTTTTACTTAACAGTACACCGGATAGTTTCCATTTTGGCACTTTCTGCTTTTAAGGAAGTTATGTATCATGGTCTGAAACATACCACACTGTCTGATCATAATTTGTTCAAGAAACAATGTGAATTTGGCAAAATGGAAGGAATATGCAGGAAAGTATTTATTTTTTTTGATCCTGATGCGATCGGGATGAAATTTGTGTGCACGTTTAGTATTGGAGAAAGACAGTGCTGGTGACGTTAGAATTTGTATTCGCTCATTTTTCTAACTTCTAAGTTTATTTTTTACCTTTTTTTGGCCTTTTTATTTTGTTATTGTTATTATCTTTTTTGATAGAGAGAGGGGGAAGGATGGGCGAAGCGTCACCCTGTGTAACTGCGGTTACATGTCCGTCGCACCTTCCGCTATACCACGGGGTGTATTCTCTAATTTCTATAGAGGTTTAGATAAAAACCTGTACCAAACTTTTGGTAAATCCAGAAACAGGAAAGTACAGCTTTAATTCCCGTCCGGGTACAAAGCCAGAAAATCCAAGTGAGCTTGACGCGTTTGCTGGCCGTGATCATTCCATCAAAAGAGGTGTTGAATCTTATTTCTGAAGTACCTGCAGCTGTTTGATTGTGCTCCCACTGTTAAGTAGGATCACCAAAGACCATTTCTACGAATTCTCAGTCATCGAATCACAACCTTCCTCATTTTTATGCGCCTTTTTAAATATCGTTTAAAAAACCTAAGTTGAAACGCCAAGAGGCGCAGAAAAATATTATGCGTACAACTGATTAGGATAAACTTCTTATTCGATACAAAAAATGTGCATAATCTATGATGGAAATGCATTTGCAGAACAAATCTTAGTATGCGCATCAAAACTGTAGCGAACTGTGGCGGCAATAATGGACTAACCAACGGAGCGATTTCGGGATCCTCATCGGCTGCCAAGATCAGTCTCCCGCCGCCAAAATCAAAACAAATGACAAATGCATATTTATTATAAAGTTATTATATACAAAAAAAAAGACTTCCTAACGGAGCGACTTCTTTTTTTTCTTTTGATATAAAGAAAAGTGACTGTTTTGCTGTCTTTGACTCGTTGAATAGAAACAATGCTTTATTCTCAACTATTTAATTAAATTTTTCATTTTTGCACAAATGGCAAATTTGCATCTTCAGATAGAAATGTGTTCATTGATTTACGGTCGACCTTGAATTTAAATTAACGGTATCCTGCAAATTGCGTTCAATCCACATTAAATGAGAAATGGCAGAGATTGCACCTCTCCGTGAAATCCTGCTTCTCAACACATATTAGTGTGACTTAATTTACTAAATAATTTCTGTGATCGTGATGATCCAGAACATTCTAATGAAAAATAATACTCATCACATGAAGAAAAATAAGGAAAAAATATATGATTATTCCTAGAGTAAAACTCCTTAATTCATGGGTGTAGACATTATGTAGCTTTGAAGAAACTCTTTTAAGTTAGTTTTTAATTTAACTGTTCTCTCAATATTTTATAATATGATTTTTTATGATGTGTACATTCTGTATACTGATTTTTCTTTTTACTTTGTCAGTTCCAAACCCTATCTGCAATTACTAATTTATTTATATGGAAACTAACCGATTTTACAGGCAATTATTTTTAAGATTTGTTTATAATCTGAGACAATATTGTATTTAATTGGATTTCTAGAATTCTGAGGAGGAAATGGTTTAAAAAAAACTAAAATTATTAATCCGTAATTGATCGGAATGCTTTATTATTGATTATGTGCTACACGAGAAAATGTTTTTACCATCAGAGCAAATAGTTCCTGTTAAATAACCTTAAAGCTCATTAACTATAAAATATTTCATTTTTTCTGTTAATTTCTTCAAAGCAAATGGCCCTTAAAACCCAGTTTTTTTCCTCGCAGGTTTTGAGTTCAAAGCTAATGCCCACATCTGATGATGAAATGGCAAAGACCAGTGTCAAATCCTTCTGCGAGAACTTCCTCAAAGCTGGAGGTCTCAGGTAGGAGGTATCATTTCTGACGATTTACCATCCTCATGTCGTAATGTGTCCTGGTTTCTGCTAAATGGGGACTTACTGATGGTGTAAACAGGAAACAGTTGTACATTTTGTGTTTGTGTTCAGGCCGATATGGAAAATAATTGACCTTCCAGTAAACAGGCAGATCAGATTTTCAGGCATTTCATTCCCAATGTCATTAAAACGTAGACAATTTCATCTATTGTCATGTGACTGAAAAGTGCACCGTGGATTAGTAGCGGGGGGTTGTCTTGCCTTGCGAAAAAAAAACCACAAGGCATGAATGGACAGCTGAGAATTTGTCAAATAATCAATTTTAAAACTCTGAATAAAGCACAAAGTGAAGCCTTTTTGTTGGTAACTCCAGTTTTTAGTTTTTAGGGGTTTTTCTTTGGCTTCTTAAAGCCAATGTTCTCGTATTCTTTATTTTTAATTCCAGGAGAACAAATCTAAACTCATCTCGTGCTAGCTTTCTAGCTACTGCCATCAAACTTTGCAAAGATGTCCAAACTTGTCTAACTCTGGTTTCTATCTTTTCAAACTTTGTCAACTTTTGTAACTCAATCAGAGAAATGTTCAATTGATTAAGTTTTCAGCCTGTGTAAGTAAAACTAATAGTGAAGTAAAAAGTTTTTTATAGTTCACTAATAGTGACATGGGGAACATAATATGACCTCTTAGCCAATCAAATGGCTTGCCCTAGCAACCAAATAGGCAAATCTAAATATTGGCGTCTGAAAGGTTACAGACATGGGGATTGGTTTAGATGGTTTCGTTTTGATGAGGGGAACATTCTATGTTCACTTGTGCCTCCATAGCAACCAAATCGTTTACCCTAGCAACCAAGTTAGCAGATCTTAATCTTAGATTTGCCAATGAAGAGAAACAAATGGTTTGACCTATTTCATTCCTTTGTGGAAGTATGAGACTAATGGTGTGATTTAGATCATAGCGCAGAGGGAAATTTCTTGTTGTGAACACAGTAATCTTTTCGTCCTTCCTCTGTTGCATTTTTTTTGTCTCTTACTTTTTCAGTTCAGTTCTGGGATAGCTTCATCGGCATGACAACATACACATTGCATTGCTTAATCTTCAAATGAAACACCATTAGTCAAAAGTAAAGAAGATAATAATGGTGATACATATTCTCTCTCTCCATCTCTCGTAGTTTGGTGGTGAACGTCATGCAGAGAGACTCCATCCCATCTGAGGTGGACTATGAGACCAGGCAGGGGGTCTATTCCATATGTTTGCAGCTGGCCAGGTACGGGATCATTGGACTACCCCTCTCTCTCTTTTTTTTTGTTCTAATAGATAACTTGTGTTTTTAACAAAGTGTGAAATTCCAGCACTCTGTAGCTTTTGCGAAGACATCACTTTAGGGCTGGGCAATATTCCAGGTGGAAGGAATGATTAACACTGACATTTGTTCATTATTAAAGAAAGGAAAATATAAAATTGAGTGAAACAAACAAAAGCTCAGGTCTCTGTGTGTCTCTCCCCAAGAAAATCCATCACATTAAATAAAGAGATGATCGTACTAATGAACTGCTCCATATTTATTTGTCATTTTATTTACAGGCACTAATTTAGAGTCATTGGTATCAAGAGGTACACAAGTGGAAAAAGTTTGGGAACTACTGATTTAGGCTTCAGCAGAAAAAAAATCTTTTTAATGTATCCGAATGTGTTTATAAAATTCATATTTAGAGAGACATATAGTGGTGTTTGTTGTTATTTTAACACTGTAAACCTGAGGGGATGAATGATGAATAGAAGCTTGGCATTTTTATGTCTTTGTTTTGATCGATTGCTTGTGTTTCTGGTTTTATGAGAAAAAAATCTTGATGCACTCGTTTTCTGTGAACCATACTTTGGATTGTTTGACTCTCTCCGCCATCAGCGCTCTAATAGCGTGAGCTCTGGTGCTGTGTGCGCATGAATTCTCTTTATTGTGGAACATACATTTATTTCCAACAAAGGATAAAAAAACTTTATTAATTAAAATGGAATTAAATGCACAAAGCACAACTTAATTAAATCTTCTTTTACTTTCGGCTGTTCCCAGTTTCGGGGTCGCCACAGCGAATCATCTGTTTCCACCTAACTCTGTCCTCAGTATCCTCTACTCTTCCACCAACTACCTTCATGTCCTCTTTCAGCACATCCATATATCTCATCTTTGGTCTTCCTTTTGACCTCTTGCCTGCCATCTCCATCTTCAACATCCTTCTACCAATATAACCACTATCCCTCCTCTGCACATGTCCAAACCATCTCAATCTGGCCTCTCTGACTTTTTCTCCAAAACAACCAACCTGAGCTGTCCCTCTGATGTGCTCGTTCCTAATCTTGTCCATCCTCGTCACTCCTAAACTGAACCTCAACATCCTCATCTCTGCTACTTCCATCTCTGCCTCTTGTCTCTTCCTCACTGCCACAGTCTCCAACCCATACATCATAGCTGGTCTCACTACTGTTCTGTACACCTTTCCTTTGACTCTTGCTGACACCCAACACCCCTGACACTTTTCTCCA
>SRMA01024125.1:0-117479 GCA_007224835.1 Danionella cerebrum | reverse complement strand
AGAGGCCAAAGCTCCTTACAAATGAATTTTGTTTTTCATACTCAGCTTAGCAACATATTAACTCCAACTGACTGACAGGCCCGCTATCTATCCATCTATCTATAGAAGTGTGTGGGGAGGGGCCCTCTGATGGCACTTAGGAGGATCATGGCAGCGCATTAGGGGAAACACTGGAGGTCTTTATTTTACAATGAATATAGAAAATAAAAAACTATTATAAAAAATTATTTTACAAACTAAGCTCAATTTGGGACTCCTCTTTTGATTATGGATATGGAGGAAATGGCTGGAGTTTTTAATGAGAGCAGTATTTCGTAATCCTGTGTCCCTAGTTCAGACATGCAAGCTGTTGGGCTTTCTGTGCATTTAACAATGTCTAAACTACTGCAAGTGTCCTTCAATAAAACCAAAACACATGCTTTAATATAAGCCCTGTGCTGTCTATGGGTATTACTAATGTTTGCTTTTTTAAAGATTGCTTTTTTAAAGTATTACATTTTTGGATAATACTTTCACCAAAACTTTTCACCTTTGTCATGTGACCTTCCCCTACAGGTCTCTCTTTGCTTCTCCGCTGCCTTCTCCGAACCGTCAGGTCTCTTATTATGTTATTATATATACAGTACACTGGTGTTCCCTGTTTACATGTGTTTATATACTTTGTGTGTTAGCGTATGCCCAACAAGGGATCATTGTCAAACTTTGCGTTTATGCTGCATGTTCTTTCACTTGCCTGTGAAAATTTCTCAGTTTAGTTCTTCTCTATGAAAGTATTTAGTCGGTAAGATTTTCCCTCAGTGGGTTTCTTTGTTTTGCATCCTTTATTTCGGTATTAGTAAACTACTTCTGCTCCTGCGTTTGGGTTCATTCCTTGTCTCAGTGTGACATTTTATTCCTTCTATGGTTTCCTAAAAAACATTTCCATTGATGTGCATAAGCGTATAAAACAATTGTTTAACAGAGGAAAAACATTAATGCTCAAATGACTTTCAGACTAGGCTGCTCAGCCAGGAGTAAGAGGAGTCAATGATAGATATGGAGTTCACTGAACCTTCTCTTGCTCTAGTCACCAGAAGACACACGCTGGGCACACAGATGGTGCAGGAATATTTTCATTCCACAAGGATAAGCTTACATCCCGAAGACCCCCCTGATGGTTTCTTCCCTCTTACCTTCTTCAAAGTGCACTCAGCAATCCCTCCATCCTGATTTTTCTTTAGCATGACAAAAGATCAGATGAAAGAAATCAAAAAGAAAGAGACCAATAGAGTAAGCACACCTGAAATCTAGCTTAACGCATCACCAATCAGAAGCACAATGAAGCTCTGTTTGGGGTTGTGCATCTTTTAATTGTTTCAAGGCTGAGTAGGTAGGAATGTATGTGTGTTCTTGAATGCTTTTAAGGTGGGGGGTTCAGGAGGTGATTACTGTGTCTCATGCTGAAGATAATGACAGTCCAAGGACACACACTGCACTTCTCCTGATAATGGAATCTTTGTGTTTGACTGTGCCAGAATGAAAGGGATAGGCTCTACAGAAAGTCAATTACAGTGGTACGTCTGCAAGTTCCTTGACCTCACTTTTATAACATATTTGAACTTCTTAGTTATATGTTGTCAATTATGAACCTGAAAGCTTACACTTTCCATTACCTTAAAGACAAATCGATAAATGATATGATTTGAAGCAAAACAAATCAGGTTTACTGAAAAGAATCGGCAAAAACTCCCTGATGTTGGATGATGCTTAAGAAAATAAAAAATAGGAAATTTTAAGCATTTAATCCATAGTTTTTTGAAATGCATGAACATCATTCCTGACTCACTCCATGAACACAGTTACTGTTTAATGCTGCAAAAATAAATGCTTGTCCTTTTACACATAAAAAGAAGAGACATTGTAAAATGTTGTAACATTTTTAAAAAAAACATTAAAAAAAATTATTTGATAACTAGGGGTGTAACGGTTCACGGTATGTATTGAACCGTTTCGGTACGGCCTGTTCAGTTCGGGACACTTGCGTACCGTTTCGGTATTTGTATTAAATAATATAAATGTATTATTAGCGCGATATTAAGCGCAGCGGAAAAATGTTCCTAGGCGAGTTTCCGCACGGACGCTATTGAGGGACGTGCAGCTCTACTGTGCGACACTCAACAGCGTGCGTGCGGAAAATCGCCTTTGGCTTCGCTGTTAAAATACATAACGGGGATAGACGAGTGGATAAATTTAAAGTTGTATGCCGACATTGTTCCACGGAGATCGGGCAGGCAACACATCTAACATTTTCTACTGCTGGAGATATTGTCACTGCAACCAGATCTGTGCTCTCTTCAGAAAATGTGGATAGGTTAATCTTTTTAGCCTAAAACTTTAATAGTTAGTTTTGTTTATATACAAGCTGAAGCTGTTGCTAGTGTTAAAAGTTTTCAGGTCCTAACTAGTTGCAGTATTTCATTTTTTATTTAATAAAATGTGTTTTTCTTTATAAAGAGTGCAATTTATTTAAAACATCACCCAAATGTGTCACTTTTATTTATTTTATGCAAGAATTCTATTGTGTATTGGCAGCTTTTCAAAATAAAGATTATGTAAGTTTTTATTTTTTGTACCGACCGAACTCTCCAAGACAATGTACCGAACCGAATACAATTTTAGCGTACCGTTACACCCCTATTGATAACTGGTCTTGTTGTCAAGCACAATAATTTCAATGATTAAATAGTCAATATCCTTAGCCTGTGGGTCATGTCTGGCAACTGTTTAATTTTGTCAAGAGCCTCACGGATATTTGCGAGGCCCGTTGGCTTCCTAGATATGTGCTTATTTGTTTTTACCAGCCTCTGCACCCTCAAATGCTTTAAACATGATTTATGTTTGAGGTGACTGACGAGGTTTGTAGTGTTGAACTCATGGAACTTGCTTTTAGCATTCCTTGCTAATTAACTACAGAACTATCATCTTCAAAAAGTTGAGAAGTCCCACCCAGCTGACGCCTCTGTTGGCATTCAATGCGGCACGCTGGTTGTAATGACGATACTTGAACGCAGAATCATTTAACATCTTATCGCAATGGTGTCATAATTTCCCAAAGACAATGCTTAAACTATTATATACAGTATAAATAGAATATTTACAATAAAATCTGCAAAAATATTGCTAAAGCAAACACAGGATATCAATCACTTATCTGTCAATGCTCTCATACGCTCCATAAGTTTACAACGCCGGCGACAGCTTCGTTGTTAAACGGTTAAACTTTGTGATTTGTCTTTCATAACGTGATGCTCTAAACACGCAGAATAATGAAGGTCCTTTTTTTTGGAATGGTGGCTTTGAATGATTACGTGATCACAACATCCATAATCGTGATTAACTATTAAGTATGCAGCTCTAGTCCACAAGCATTAATGTGAGCAAAAGTAATCCACATGTGCAGCCAGACGTCATACTTTCTCAGGGACCTGTATCACATTGCTCTTCGTCCAGGGAAAGGAGACAGGTAAATATTTGAGAAACATTAACAATTATGTCTGTGTTAAGACACTGATTTATTTTTTTTTCTTTGAAATCGTGACTCGTTTTTCAAACCTGACAGGTCAACTTCATGATTCTAAACCCAACCACTGTAAAAGAAAGGGCTAAAAGTTTGAAACCATTATTATTAATACCCTAAATACTCTCAGTGATACCAAACATGTGCAAAATAGAGGCTACAACAATTTAGCCGAACATGGTCGTGGGGTTTGTTCCGACATTACGAAATGAAAATGGTAAGAAATGGTAAAAAAAACTGGATTTTCCAGTCCATTTTCCATTCAATCACAAATTTTCTATGGGAACTATGAGAAAAGGTCACTCTCTCCTCAAATGGTCAGCAAGGTAAATACAGATGGTATGTGGCTAGACTGAAGATATTATGGGCCTTTTTCAATGAAACATTGAGAAATTAGGGTGCCCACTTGATGACCCCAAGGACATTCCCCAATCTATAATCCACAAACTACATCAATCAAGAGCTTCTGGTCAAAAGGACTGAACCAGCATTTCTACCAGCTTTTAGGAGCTGCATGTCTCACAGAGCCCATTATGACACCACATTTAAACAACAGAAAGATGATGAAAACTGTTTGTTGAAGTATGGAAATACACAGACACTTTGCAAACACGTGGTGGAGTAATACAAACTAAAGCTGTTAATTGTGAAATCTTTGTAAACCAAATGTGATTATATCCTAGCAAACTGTGTTGACCTAGCAACAAGTAGAGCAACAAGAGTAAAAAAAAAAGTCAAAGTAAAAGCCACCCTCAAAGGACAAATACAGCTAAAGCCCTCATACATTCTGGTGATTTCCCTAAAGAGAATGAAGCATTAAATATCTTTGGAATGGATTACAGTATAAAACCACATCCAAACAACACAAAGACCGTATGTCACCAAAGGAGAGCATAAGATCACGTGAAATGCACTTCCTTGAACAAAAGATCACTTATGTAAGATCACAATGGACGTCATACTCATGAATGGTGTGTTTCAGAGACTGAAGTTTAAAAAGCAGGCAGGGAAAGGTTTTATATGTAAGAGTTCTCAATCTGACTCTAGCCTTTTTTCCCCACTATTTCCCTATTTAATAGGGGTGTAACGGTACGCTAAAGTCGTATTCGGTTCGGTACAGTGTCTTGGAGAGATCGGTTCGGTTCATTCGGTTCGGTACAAAACAATAAGAACCTACATATTCTTTATTTTGAAAAGCTGCCAATACACAGTAGAATTCTTGCATAAAATAAATAAAAGTGACACATTTGGGTGATATTTTAAATAAATTGCACTCTTTATTAAGAAAAACACATTTTTTTTTAATAAAAAATGAAATACTGCAACTAGTTATGATAGATTACCTATCCACATTTTCTGAAGAGAGCATAGATCTGGTTATAATACCTCCAGCAGTAGAAAATGTTAGATGTGTTGCCCTGCCCGATCTCCGTGGAACAATGTCGGCATACAACTTTAAATTTATCCACTCGTCTATCCCCGTTACGTATTTTAACAGAGAAGCCAAAGTGTTCTTAAACACGAGACCGCAGTGAAGTGAGAGGGTCTTCAAGCTCTGGCTTCTCTTTCGCTTTTGACTCGCGCTTGTGCTCGTCAGTCAATAGTGTCCGTGCGGAAACTCGCCTAGGAACATTTTTCCGCTGCGCTTAATATCGCGCTAATAATACATTTATATCAATTAATAAAAATACCGAATACCGAAACGGTAAGCAAGTGTCCTGAACCGAACAGGCCGTACCGAAACGGTTTAATACATACCGTGAACCGTTACACCCCTACTATTTATGCACTGAATGTATTGCTCAGTTGATAAAGAGCTACGATTTTTTTTTACCAAATGTGATCAGGTAACAAACATGGCAGATGCACCTGATTAACAGCCACCACAGAATAACTGAGGAAAAGTAAACTTCACAAAACCATATTCAAATGATGGAGAAACTTCATTACACTGTTCAGTTTTTTTCATTCTAAAAACTCCATGGAAAAGAGAAAAATAGGGCTAAAATATTGATAGCAGTTAAATCAATGAATATATGGTTTGCAAATTATCCATGTGCTTGAACAAGTTTCCACTGGGCTTTTCTACCAAAGCCACAATCATGCAAAAATAGAAGAGTACGAGTTTGAATGGTGAGTTGGCCAAGGAATGAATGAGTCCAGATCACTGGACTATAACAGTTCTTCATTCTTTCCCTCATTGTATACACAAGGCTTACGTTAACTTAATTTAAGGAGGAAAAGAACTGGGAACTTGTTTTAAATAATGTAAACACATTGTCTCTAACTATGGCCCCCTCAACATTGATGAGCACTGCAATTGGATGGATTGTACTTGTACACACATATAACAACTGTGTTTAATTAATGGTAACAATATTGCTACGCTTGCTTAAACCAGTTCCCAATCAATACACAGCATTACACTTGCTACATTTAAAAACAATCAATGTGTTCTTCCAGAACTCATATACTTTATTAACTCTATTGGTAACATCCTTGGTTTGCAGTCAATCCAGCAATTGATTATTAACTGTCCGTAATGTGCAGCATCCTTTAGTCACTTTGTACACTGCCGTACATCAGTCAAAAATCTATTGCATGCAGCAAAGCTGGTACACTGGATGCTTTATGAAAACTGAGGCAAAAATGAAAAGTCATCCACAACCCTGAAGAGACTCGATAACATTTGTTATAATGGTGAAAGCCATGAATGGTGTGCTGAGGCAATTTTGTAGTTGCAAAAAGCTGGCACAGATCACCAACCCTTTCATTTTCTTTCAAATTCATGGTAAAGGTAAATGCAGCACAATGAAGTGCAATGATTATGAGGCTACAGACACAGGTTCCAACTGCAAACATCAGTTCAAAAAACTCCACTCATCACAGAGAGCCCTGAGACAATAAACAAATCCACTTCTAATGGAAATTTCATGAGATGTGATGGTCTGAAATTTACTCCAGGTCAAAGGGTTGCACAAACATTCTTACATAATTCCAGCCACGGACAAGCAAATCCATTACCAGGGATGTCAGAAGTGATGTAAGATCTACACCGAACAGGTCAGCGGAAGAAGATGAGACAGATTTACATCTGAGTACACAGTACCCAAGCCACCAATTCATCATATAAAATAGATAATGACAGATATACAGCATTTCAGAGGTGTCTGCAATCTGAGGTGAAACAACAATCAAATGTGTAATAACTTCTAGTGCTGGGCGATTTGGCCAAAAAAATCAAAACCCTGATCAATTGAACATTTGATCTCGATTATGGTTAAACAATAATTTTGTTTATTTATTATTATTATTTTTATCCAATTAAAGTTTTGGACGGTAAATATGGTAAGAGATTCTGAAATGAATGGTGCATTAATTTAAATCATGTAAAAGCATTGACAATAAGTCAGTGAGTAAAGGTGAGGTAAGTTTTCTCCCTTACATTTAAAATGAATAGTATTGCATGTATAACAACCATTTAATCCTAGTTCTAAACACAAACTCAACTTGGCAGCACTTTGTGTCAGTAGGTTCCCAGCACAATTTAACAAATAATCCTCAACTTTTCAAAACGAAAAATGGCATGAGTTATACATGTGCAAGGACCAGGATTAAATGTGTTTCTGACATTCAGGACTTTGAGTCTTAAGCTTTGCAACCTCCAAAGTGACTCAACAAGACTCTTCAGTCAGTATAGACAGGCTTTGGGTGTGACTAGCCATGAGAGTAACATAATACAACATGACAAGCTGCTCTGACTCACGGTGGCACCAGAAACGAGAACGCTCTGTGCAACAGACACCAAGGATTACCTCAGGGCGCTTCACCTGAGATGGAACCATTGACATGAGTCATGAGCTCAATAAAGTTCAAACTGATGTGCACTGACACTTGGGAATATTCTTAGATTGAATGGTTTTCATTTCATGGCTCAAAGCTATAAATTAATTAGTTGATAATTATGCAATAGAGATTTTCAAACCTGTGATTAAAGACTTAAATAATTCTTGGTTTTTTGCACAGATGAAAAAATTTGGGATTCCGCAATACTGAAAATAACAGTTGTGATGCCTCTTTTCAAACACTTCTGTGCAGTCAAATATCCATTCAGTGAGTGACTTCCATCATTCAAATCATCAAAGTACGCCATCAGACAAAAAAAATAAATAAATCACATTACTGTGTTATGTAGAGTTCAAACAATGGGTTTATGTCATTGTATGCCATGAAAGAGTGACTGGGACAGAGAGGCAAGCGAGATCCACGTTGTGTGCATGCTCACTAATGAAAAAAAAAAAGAACCATGGATAAGTGAACTACTGTTGTATCCTCAATAATTACTCAATGCATCAAGATGTTTTTTTTATTATTTTGTTAAAATGCTTGTGACTAAAAATATCCCTTACTGTTATATTGTATGTAAATTCTTTGGTGGACTACCTCTTTAACACAATTATTCACAGACACTCAATAATTCAGGACCACACTTTAAAGGGGTGATTCAATACAAGCAGTGGTGTGGCAGACATGGGAAGGTGTGGAAAGTAATTTGCTTCCTGCTCTGATCACAATATGCTCTAATGTACGCGGTCCAGCAAAGGAACCTAGGAGATTTGATTACCAGTTCTAGGAGTTCAGTCTTTTTTCCTTGAACCCTTCAGATTAATAGGATTGTATTTCTAAAAGGGCGATATCTCACTGAGCTTGGCCAGGAGTTCAACCCTTTCCTATGATACAGAGCTGAAAAGCACCCAAGCAATGTAAACCACCTGAACTTTGGTGTGGATTTCTCTCAGATGTTTGATTTATATTAATGGTCAAACAAATTGAGAGTGAAGCTATCATGTATGTGGGGATGTATCATGGGTAAGAAAATGGTCTCAATCACATACACACCAAATCTTTCAGGACTTTGAGGTTGTCACAGAGTTTCACCCCCTCCTATAATTGGGTTGGAGACTAGCTAGGCCATTCCAAGAGCTTTAAATGTATCTTTGGGGCATGTTTTTTAGTTGTCCTGGTTCTGTTTGGGGCCATTGTTACTTTGGAAGACCAAGCTACAACCCACCTTAAATGCTCTTACTGAAAGAGGTTGATGTCTGACATCTTACAGTGATCTGTGGTCCCATTTCTCTTTAGCTCTTGAGTAAGTCTTCTTATGTAGTTGTAGGCTGATCGCTAACCTTTATGAAAAATAATGAAGATCCATGAGGTGAGATCTTGCATGGTACACCAGTTAGTTGGAGATTGCTAGGCCTTTCTTCCATTTTCTAATAACTGGACAAAGTTTTTTTTTATTTTTTCAGCTCACTTGGCTGTTTCTCTGTAGCCCATCCTGGCTTTGTGCACGTCTAAAGTTATCCGTGGTGTCATAGTTAGAATATAAAATCCATGTATACCATGTACAAAATCTGCATTAGCTGTCTGATGGCAAAAATGGCTGACGTGACACTAATTTTCTTTCCTTTAAGCTTCAATTGTAAGCACATATAGAACCTGTGAGATTAAACCAGTGATAAAACCCAATAGAATGAGACTCCACTGGGAGTTGCGATTGGCTTTATGTATGTAGTCCAATAAATATAATTCTACACCAATTATTTGAACTGCAGCAACGTGTAAGTGCTTATAGAATATAGAATAACAGGATATTCCATTTGGAATTTAATATGGAGCTTCATTTTCAATTTACAGGTCTGAAATTTTCAGCATAGGTGTCTTTATGCAGCTAACGATCTCAACCAGGTGAATCTAATTTAGGATAATAAATGGAGTGGAGGTGGATTTTTTTTAAGGTGGACTAACAGGTCTTTAAAGGTCAGAATTCTAGCTGAGTCAGGTGTTCAAATACTTATTTTCCGCTGTATCATACAAATAAATAGTTAAAAAAAATCTGGATTTTTCTTTTTAGATCATGTCTCTCAAAGTGGACGTGCACCTACACTGAAAATTTCAGACCCCTCCACGATTTCTAAGTGGGAGAACCTGCAAAATAGCAGAGTGTTCAATTACTTATTTCCCTCACTGTAGCTAAAAAACTTTGATCTGAGCTTTATTTAGTTTGTCATGATTACCAATTGTTCTGTAATACCTTTTAAAAAAAAAAAAACAAGAACTACTACTAATACAAAAATTTAAAAAATACCAAAACAGTAATATCTTTTAGTTTAGGTAATCTGTTTAAAAAGTAACCATGGCATCGGTTATTTCACCCCATAAATATGGTGGGCATGATGAGGTCACTTGTGCTCAATAGCAAAGCCCTGGGACAAATGCAATTAATTGACGTAGTGGCAGCCATAGCATCCATGTGCATGGATTTGATTTATTGTCTGATACGACCACCCAGAATCCCTCAATTGTGGCAATATAGCAGAATATAGCTGATTATAAGAGCAAAAAATGGTATTTATTTATTACATCAAAAAGGCTTTATATAAAAAGAATCCACCCAAATTTCTGATTATCAGGAAAAAGCCATACTGGTTGACTTCTAGTCCTTATACAGATATTTGCTTTGGTTGGTTGCTGTTGGTAACAAGTTCAATCCAGGTAATGAGAGGAGGATTGGAAGCTTATGATAACTGGTTACTGAATGCTTCGTCATGTAATAAAACAGACATATAAAGTGTGACTTTCTTTAGAAGTGTGACAGATCTGATTCTTTGTACTCAGCAGAGTATAAAATAGCACACTGAACAATGTTCATCAAATGTCAAACAGTACAATGATCTTTCTTTAACTGCATCAATTTACAATTATTTTTACGAAAAAGAATCCTTGTTCCAGTCAATGCCAAAGCCATAGTAAAAAAAAAAAAACTTTAAAGCTGTATATTTAAAGAGAGATGTTTTAAAAGAACAACATGATCATCCACGCTACAGCAATCAATTCTTCCAACTTATTGTCCATGCTCTTTGAAGAAACTGCTTAGTTGAATCTAGTTAAAAAAAAACCCTTTTTAAACCCATTAAGAACAAATTAATTCAAATTCACAAAAAGAAAGCACTTTGGATCAGTCTGTTTGACGAAAGTCAAGACACTCTGAACTTGTTCTCTGAATATATAAATGAAATCCACCCCCACAGAAAGCTCAGCTGCAAAGGGTTACTCGGGGGTTATACACCCCGTGGACAAAACTTGACTCTAGATTCAATGTCAAATAAAAAAAAAAAAAAAAAAGACAAAAGCTCTTTTAGATGTGAAGTTTGATTTTATCACTGGAATAGATAATGGCAGAAGCAAAGAGCCTTTCTACAGTATTGAGACTAGGCCGGCAGAAGCAATGTTTTTGGAATTTATGTCACTTGCCACCAGTATAAACCTGTTTCTGCAGCCTCACTCAGGAAATTTTACTGTTGCATGGGCAGCAGAGCAGCAATCACTGTCTAGTGGTCTTTGGATAAAAGGCTACTATTTATGTGACAGATGGTGTTCTAACCCAGGCATAAAAAGAAAGAGTGTCCGCAATGTTCTCTCTGTATTTGGCTTTAATGTTATGTACTCTTTTAACATGTGCTTATTTTGAGAACATTAAGCTGTGATTTGCATCCTTGCATTAATGATCATTTCAAATGTTGCAGTAGGTCAGCCGTTAACTAACTGAAAAGGCTATTTTAGTCCATTCAAATCATGTGACCCCCAAGCAGAGGTTGCATTAATTCCATATTTTCCATCAGCAATTATTTTAACAAATGAGTAAAAAATAACTGTTGTAAATTCGCTAGACCAACGTCCCAGGGCTATCTCTGTCCTGCCCCTCGGGCTATCTAACATGGGTAAAGAATGTTTGAGAAGAAAAATTGAGAAGATGTTAAAGAATGAAAAAATTATGTTCTGTGTAGTTTGATATAGGTAACTGAGAGCCACTACAAATAAGTGGAATGTTGAAATGGCGTCTGAGTTTGTGCTCAGTTTTTAAGCTTACTTTCACTTTTGGTTAGCCTTTGAGAAAACGGCATATAACGCCAGTTTCACACCGCATACATGTCCATTGCGTTTGCATGGCGTCTGCGTGTACAAGCTCGAAAAAAGGACAAATTTGTTTTGAAAATGTTTTTTATTCAGGCTACAAAAAACTGAAGAGTGCCTCCTGCAACTCCTGCAAACTTCTGCTCACTTCTCTAGGAGCAATGTTCCTAGACTACACAACTAGTAATATTATACAACCACTAGAGACTCCTCTAGTAAAAGCTCCTCTGAAGCACTGTACCTCTTACTGTCATTGAATTATACACATATAAAAATTTTGGGTAAATAAATGCATGCAGGTGACTATAGTTGGGTGGTTTCAGCAAGACCCTTTTTTATTTTATCATGCTTTGAAATGTAAAAAAAAAAAGTGTTTATCAACATATAAATGGCATAAGCCAAATATTTTTTTACTTAATTTTAAATACAGTGGTACCCCGAGATTGTCACATAAATTGTCACATCAAGCTTACTTGCAAGTGTTATTTAAACAAGAATAGCAATCATATTAAATTGGATTCAGCTCACTGGAAAGTGACGCTATTTAAGCTATTTTTAGAACAGGTACGGGGCGACTAGGTGCCATATATTACATATATGAGTTCCTTCACTTTTTTAACTGTTCATTTGGTCGTTGGCAGCCAGACAAAAACAAATACCGGTAATTGTAACTGTTGTGTTGATTATATCAATACATCAAATTTAATGGTGGGCGTCATTTGAATCACAAGAATTAAAGCTCTTTAAGAAATGTGACATTTTTGCTTTTTTTCCTATGGTATTATATGCAATGAAATTAACCCTTAAACCATGGAATGCACTATGTGTGGTATGTCAGAATGCTAAGAAATTAATTACTTGTAGGTCCACCATATAAACACTATTCCACCATGACCAGTAAAGAAACAGTTTCAGATTGTTGAACGCAAACACAGATGCACAAATCCATCCTGAGCTTCTGGGATCCTGTTATCCTGTTAAACGTAGCCTAAAACGAGGACATCGTTGGCAATAGTTTGTGCATAAGACTTGCATAGCCCCTGTTGTATAATAACAAGCATAAAAAGACTACTGCTTTTATAGAAGATAGCTGAAAAATGTCAGTCAAGCAAAAGTGAAACTGAGAGGGATTATTGTTCAATCCCAATCTCTTTTTCAATCTGTAATTCCACATCGAAAGGTAAAAACCTATTGAACTCAGGGAGATCTACTTTTATCCTCAATGTTTACACAACCCAGCATTTCATTCATGTTCTTCCACTGCTTTATCTAATCTCATCCTATAAGAAGAGGGAGAATGCATCTAATCTGCAGTGATGCAGAAGAGGAAAGCTCATTCAGTTTTATTTTAGCCAGTAAACTCACTGGGGAACAATCTGAGCATGAATGACATGACCCTCTAGCAGAAATACTACCAACGAGAGGCACTCTTGCACTGATTTATTGACTTTGGCACAAGAGCAGTACATTTTACAATTATAAGCCTCAGTAGCCAGAAAACGCAAGCATTAGATATGCAAAGACCAACGCCAAAGATGAGCATTAAGCACATTCATTTGAACTTTTGACAGTGGATTTAAGAGGTAGATTACAACAGACATTGTCATATTTGATTGACAACCCGCAATGAAAGTCAGAAAATATACACTATAAAGAAAATGCAACAGAAATGCAGTGAAATTTGAATGAAAAGAAGTTAAATGTTTTTAAATTGCTGTAGATGCAAAAATAATGTAAAAGAAAAAAAATGTATACAAAATGTAATGGAAAATTATTCCAAGTTGAATTCCACTCTGAAAATCTTTTTGCAAAGCTTAATGCACTGATTAACAATTTGTTACTTTCTATGTTACTGGATAGTTAATTTCTGCATTACACACTGAACAAAATATTTAAAGCATAAGCTCCACTTAACAGAAGGAATTCTTTGTTTGTTTTTAGGACAAGAGTTCAATCATTTTCACACCCACTCTAGAATTCATTTGGACCATACCGCGACCATCTCCTTGAACAGGTCTCGGATTGCTTTTATAGACACGATTTGGTGCGGTTGTTGATTTCTTACCAAATGTGTGTAGAACCCTATTGTAATTGCTCTGAGTATTATTGTTCGATGGCTTTTGGCGTATTTTTAAGGGTCTAAATGTGTTTGAAAAGTCACAGAATTTCGCACATACAACCAAACTCTCAATTTAGATTCACACGTTCATATGACCACTATCGGATTATTATCTGTATTGGCCAGAGAAAAACCCATAATGGTAATCCTCTACTTGCTAGCATGTCAGAATGTCCAGTGTCCACTCTAATAAAGAGTGCTTGGGTGCAAAGGTGTTGTTATTGTTTTAATTTAATGTATACATATATTATTGATTGCCAAACACAGCACATGGTTGGGAACTTTGTGAAAGTTAACCAGACCGCTTGATTCAAGACAATTCACTGAAACACGCATTCCAGTGCAGGTAAAGGGAGAGAAATTATAGTGATTTTTCTTGCTGCTTTGTGGGAGTCTTTTGTGATACTGCTTTTGAGCACAATAAAGTTTCTTTGTAAGGGGTTGGTTCAGGGGTCTTGAGTGAATTCCTTAGCCATGGCTTCTCAGAGGAAGAAGAAAAACCTTTGCCCAACACAATCAGGATCCATGCAATAAATTCCTAGTTGCACAACTAAAGGACACTGGTGTATATGAAAATTCATTTGTTTGCTCTTTCAGAAGCAAAGTCCTGGTTAACGTCTGACCGTTGGTTTAATCGTTCACTGGCGTAATTGATGCAAATCCACTCCTTTGCTCAACAATGCTGAAAATCTCAATTTAGTCAGTGAGCAACTGTATAAACCAATGGGATTAAAATGTTCTTTCGGGATTGTATTGTACGATCCCTCTAAACAGAGCTTAAAGTATACCGCTGAACAACAAGTGAACCTGGTGTTCCTGCATCCTATGGTCAAGCCCTTCAATCCAACAACAGCTGGCAACTCAGATCCCCTGATATTACAAAGCTGGACAAACACAACAAACCAGACAGATTGCACTACATCTGCTTATGAAGCCATGGTATACAAACTCCTGTCTCCTGCAAGAGCTGTGCGAAAACTGTACTTACTTTAGAAGCTTACAGATTTGGCTATACAAGAATAAAAATTTCTTTAACATAATTTAGCCAAAACATTACTTAAGTAAATCAAATAAGAAAGTGCAAATTTATTTATTTTGAACTTTAATAAATGGTCCCTCCCTTTTGGGACTGGAATATTCTTTGATCTAGAAATGGGTGATATGTTTAGTATGGTTCTACGTTTCAGTTTCCTCTTGGCTCACGTGACATTCTAAGATCCCAGAGAGGCGTTGACAGGAAAATATTTCTCACCATGGTGTGAAGTTTGGAGAATTTGATTAATAGTGGAAAGGAACTAGAGAGTGACCCATACATGGAACCTGCTTATGTCTACCTCGACTATATATGAATGATGGTAAAGCTCAATGAAAGCCTTTGCCAGTATATTCTGTTTGTGGCACTTAATGTATTAAGAGATTTAGAAAAGGGGCCACACACATGCGACTAAAAAGAACTAGACGTGCCATCAGGTAAGTGGTGCTTTTGAGGGAGTGATGCACAGAACTGCACATTATGTTCTGTAGAACCCCACTGATAACTGCTTGCTTTCTGAATATTTTGTACTGCTCTCAAAAACACTCATCTATGTCTCAGTGTCCTTGGCAACAATCCTAATACTTCACCGACACCAACTCACACTTTAAAGGGCACTGCTAAGTTTCTCTTTCCCACAGGCAGCAGGACTTGCTTACCTGAAATTTCCCACAGTATTTTTTCCATTGCCTTAATGACGAAGGCAATGATGAGAGCGAGCCAACACAGCCAAACAAACACAAATGTGCCAACTCTCTGTTTAATCAAGCGGATGTGTGACGGACCTTTTTTTTCCCACCCTCTAAAGGCCTTGATATTCTCAGCAGTTATTGCTCTGTGTTTAGGAACCAAACAAGGTATCCCTATCAAGCCATACACTAAACACCCCAATAATTTAGTGTTGCTGAAGAGTTGATTTCCAATAAATGTTAAATTAAATCCAAGAAATAGAAGTTACAGAGTTCTCAAAGGCTGTGGTTTTGGAAATATGCTTGTATCCATGTTGGGAGAGATAGTGGTGGGAATTGCAAATGTGCATTAATACATCTTTATTCAAGGCATCAATAAGCACTTTTTAAAAACTCTGACATTGGCTGCATAGAAATTGGTTCCTCTTGGAACCCAAACAGAAGGCATGGAGATGCAGCTCTTCCTAATAAAGAATAAAAGGAATAAGTCTGCCCATCAACATTGAGCTTACACTCCCAATAACTGCTACTAGTTTCCATTAGTGGCTGAACAGAAAAGAACCAGTCACACTTACCTGCACCCTCCAAGAAGCCTGGGTCACAACTACTCCCCAGGACTTAAGCATCACTAAATCTACTAAGGGACTGACACCTTCTACTTACATGGCCTCAACAATTGTCCATGTGCAGTCAGCGGGTAAACCACCTGAGATCTGCCCGTATTCTCTATTGTTCCTCACTGTTATTGGACTCTATTGGACAGTTCTGCCACCCCCAAAGGGCTGTGAGTAGAGGTCAGTACCCCAGGACACTGAACTCGCCTTAAAGCCAAAGACATTTCAAACTCATCCACCTTCCCTTCACCAGGGCAAGCACTCATGAGAGGACTTCCACTGCTTTGAGCGACTAACTGTTATAGCATATATTATGCCATTAAAACAATTCAAATTGGTTGAAGTCGCTCTGTTTAACGAGTAACCATGGCATGGTATGGAAAGTTTACCCCATCAATGCCCGAACTGTGATTTCAATAACATCTTAATGCCCACTCTCTCAAAACTGTGTTCACAGCTTATGCACCTACACCCTATGAATTTAAACCTGAGCCCCAACAGGCTAAAAGTTATAAACATGAGGCCTACTTTCAGTGTAAGGCACGGGTCAGTTGGGGGGTAGCCTAGATTTATATTGCTCCAAAAACAACCTTGCTTATCTCATCAACTGAATCCTCTAAATCTTAACTCATCATTCAGAATCCCTCAACACGTATTTAAGAACTATTTTTAGTACTACCCTATAAATAAAACAGCCTGAATGTAACTTGCTGGAACATTCCTCAGACTGCACCACAAGTTTAAAGTCACGTACAGGGCTTCCCCCATATTATCTGCACCCTGTCATAAGCCTTTTAGGTCTAAGCATCCTGGGAACCAAAGATAAGTGACAAACTCAAACAGTGCAAGGTATGCAAAATCTCATGGCTCATGCCCATGTTTACTTACTGATGTGCAAACACGTCTATTAGCATTGTGTTTCAAATCCTGTCGTGTGAAGGTTCAACTAGGCCTCAAATAGACCTAGCCAACTACTGGTCATTTGCACTTTCATTATGTGATGAGATGGATTAGAGATCCCACTGTGTGTCATGTCTCTGCCTTTTTAGTTCTTTTGCCATTACACACCAGCAATGCAGACATGAAAAGCTAACACAATGAAACCAAGACTATTTTTTTCTGAACAGAAACTTGACAAGATCCTTTTTTGAAGCTTGTCTGGGCTGAATCAAAAACCAAGAACTCCACAAGGATAGAATTTTGATTATATACAGTTGTGCTCATGGCATAGTACCCTGGCACAATTTCTGATTTCTAGGCACTAAAACTTTTTCCCCCACTCATGGTTATTAGGTGGGTGAAATCATTTATAAGTTGGTGTGTCAAACAACTCCATGTAAATCATGATAACACAAATGACCATGATCTTAAGTTTACATACCCCAGCTCTTAATATTTTGTATTCCTGAAGTCTCTTGAGATAGTTGTTGATGAGATTTTTTATTTTCTCCGTTGGCCCATTCTTCTTGAGAAATGAACTGTGCATTTGAGCTCTCCCCACAATAGTTCAATGATATTGAGGTCAGGTGACTTAGATGGCCAATCTAGAACATTCACTTTGTCCTGGTGAAACCAATGACAAGTGGACTTGGCCTTGTGTTTTGGCTTATGGTCATGTTGGAATGTCCTGTTATGTCTCAGGTGCAGCGTCTAAACTGATGAGTGGATATTTCCCACCAGAATGCTTTATTAACATTTTCTTTAAGTATCTCCTTATTGTGCTACTTTAAAAAAATTAATTTGGTGAACCCGGTATTTCTGCTAATGTATTTCGTTACATCCTTACAATTTTTTCTTCCAATGGTAGTTTTATTTTTAAATATCCGGATGAGTGTGTGTTCATGAACATGGAGATAATTTGTTAAACTTCAATCTTACTCCTAGATCTAATAAATGGTTTGATCCTGAATAAGACTGTGTTTTGGACAAGATCTTGTGCATGTTTCCAACACTCTACCAAAGCATCCTCCCAAATGTTTTTTTAATGCTCACTGCCTACTAAAACAAAATGGCAGTCAGGTAACACCAAATAAATATCTCAAAACTTTGAGCTTTTTTTCTGCATGGGTGCATGGTTTGAAATTAACAAGGGGTCCACTATGTTTGAAGAATACAGACACTGACAGAGGACCCATCATCACAAGGGCAACAGATTAGCACAAGATGTTCAGAATATGAGAACTGCATGGTTCTGAAGAAAATTCATTTCAAGAGTCTTCTGTGGAGGAATCGTGCAACCACTAATCAGCACCCAGATGATGAAGCATGGCACTAACAGCAGAGTGGAATGGGGATGACTGTTTGCTGTTAAAGGATGACTCATTAAAGTAAAAGGAGGCACCAAAGAAACCCAGACAGAAGTAAAGTATCATTTTTCCATATTCAATACTAAGCCTATAGAACAATGGATTTGGGAACAAAAATCACTGAATGGAAAACCTAGACTCAATGTAACACCTCTGTAGATGGGTCCAATCATTCACCATCCCAATTTGACTCAAGTTAATGATCTATTCCAGGAGATGCAAAACTTAATTTTCAAAAATAGGATTATTTCAACTTAAAAAAAAAAAGTCAAAAATGTTTTGTCATGTCCAAGCTTACGAACTTTTAAAACACCCTTATATTATAATTGTAACATATTTCATAAGCTGTTATTTTCATTTTATTTAAAATATATAGAGGCTATATTTCGTACTAAATTCCCCCTGTACAAGAGGCAACCAGTGATGATTGGTAGTTTGAACCGTCTGATTGGGTGTCACGTGCATCTCCGAAACCTCTAGCAAATTTCACGCAACTGTTATTTCTCATATATTATGTAAAAGTGCATTAAAGGTCAAGAATACCATGGTGCTGCCTTATCAGTAAGAACCTGTGTCCGAGGAGAAAAAGAGCTCAGGGTCTGGTGACACTCCAAATCACAAGCGATTGGAGCAGGATTCCTCCCCTTGTTAAATATTTTGTTACATTAATGTTTTGCCACTTCAACAATTTTGTAAGCGTGACTATATTTTTACTCAAATGTATATAGATGTACATGTGAAAGATGCCAAGTGAGGCTGAGAATATTTGATGCAAAGAAGTACAAGTAGCTTGGCACTGAGAGTAGGAGGAGCTTTGTTTTAAAACATGAATGAATGGCGCATCAGTGGTAAGAATGGGGTAGTATCGGGTGACGGCACTCTTTTTGAGCAAAATATTAAGTTTGAAAAAATAACTCGTTACAGCATCGCAGAGTCGACTCTTTCATATTAAATGACTATGACTCGATACACATAGCACACAAATATGTTGCTCCATCTTAGATCTATGTTTCACATTGCACCAAAGCTAATTTTTAATAAATGATGATATGGGCCCTGTCAAGTTTTTGAGCCAGGAATGACATAAATTGCATCACTTCTTATCTGTTTAAACTACTTCCAGGATTAACCTTTCCAGTTAGCAGTGTTTTGAATCAAGAAAATATAAAATTTTCTGTTACACTGTTCTTTGTTGTTAACTTTATGTTCATTGACAATATGTCACAGTTTATTTCTGTAGGAGATTTGACCTGAGCTCCCTCGCCTTCCTCTCTCTTAGGTCACATTATGATGTAATGTAATGTAGAGAGAGGCGGACCTCTCTTCGCTGAGCCATATTTACATCCAGGAATCACTGCATTTTATATTCCATGAAAGAGAGTATCGCCGCTTTTTCTTGTCCATTCAAAGCACTGCCTATAATGATGACTAAGCTAAAAATCTTTGTAAAAACCTATCCACAAGATTTAGAACCATGGAGCAACATGTGCAAAAAAGCAGAGTATAACAGTTTACCAGTATCACCGTTGGTTCTGCAAGGGGTAAAATATATGGTGGGATCAAGTATGATATGGGAACCGGCTGAAACGTTTTTTATAATGTTTTATATGTTATTAAATCATCAACACAGTGTACATACACAATTCCAAAAGAGAAAATCCTTTTAATGACATTTTAGTAGAAAGTTTGTATAGAATTTTCAATTATTAGTGGAATTAATAATTGTTAAAAATGTCGACTTTTTAAATCAAACGGAGCGCCTTTGTTTTAAAATATTAAAAACAGAAACAAATTTAAACATACTCCGTTAACCAGGAAAATGTAACTAGAAGCAGATAAACAAACTCGATCAATACTTTCTTACAATTAAAAAACACATGCATTACACAACGCAATGATGACGTGGTTTGACGTTTTGTATTTTTGTTTTCAAAATATGACCCGCAAACTTCTCGAATTGTTGTGATATTTATAATAAACACACTGTCATCTCAAATACGGCGGGTTTTTTATTTCCCGGTTTTGATAAACGCATGGGGCTCCACGGCACGCACTGCGGCTCTCGTTCAACCGCTTATACAAACAATAACGAGCTCCAACACCACCGTGACCTGACCGAAAACTCGTTTAAATGCCCGGAAAAACACCCACTGTTCGTTCTCGTGACAGCTGGTGAACAAATGACCAGAACTTACAGCTGTTACGGTGCTCGAAAAGGTCCATTAGGCCAGAATCAACGCCGCACAATGACACACGGCGTCGGATGGATTCACAAAACGAGATACACCAGAGACTTGGTTAACGTTACCTTTTTCATTCTGGGTCCCTCGGCAACGGTGCCGTCGCAGTTGACAAACGCTTCTCCTCCGTTCTGCTGCGGGTCCGAGCGTTTCATCGCGGACGCTTGCGGCATCTTCATGGGGCTCGGTGCGGCGGTCACCGGACTCGGTTCCCCCGCCGCGGCTGTTGGCGTAGACAAAGTGGAGTTCACTTCGACCTTCTTTTCCTCTATCTGGGGCGTCAGCGGAGATATAGCGGGAGGAGAGACATTACCGGCCACGTCTTTTAACTCGACCTCAGCCATTTTTGTTGCCACAGCTTGGACTGACATCGCCGTTCACTGCACGGTGCCTTTTTTCCAATACAGAAGAGCGACACACCAACGGATACGCGATAGGATGACGCACTGCGCGTTGCATTGTGGGGCGTGTAGTATACTTATACAGTAACGGTCACACATGACGTTAAATTATTGAAAATAAAGACAAACGGCTAAAACATATCTATAATAAAAAGAACACATATGTATTTTAAAAATGTGTGCAGTAAAACAGGCAAAAACTGGAAAGTTAAAAAAAACGTTGAAAACTTTGACAAACAGTAAACGTGACAACCTAAACTTAGCGACACAGCTAATAGCTGTTATATTCACTTCACCATTATGTAGGCATAAAAATTATCTATGAAGGGTGCTACAAATGGTACAAAGTGTTCCCCTTAATTTTAATCAGGCATTAGAGTGCAGTATTGCCCCCAAGCGGTCAAAATGTGAAACAAAGTTGGTTTTAAGAAGAAAGATGCAGCAGAAATGGCAACAGGACAATGCTGGTGGTTTATTGTTCTGAAAAAACAATGGTAGCTGGAAAGCTTATTCCATTTCAAGTTTCACTTCAGGTACAATACAAAAAAAAAATGTTGACATCCTTGAGGCCTTTGTAACTTGGCAAAGTATCATTGAAACTTCCAAAGATTCACAAATAAAGCAAATGTCATAAATTCAACAAGCAATGAAAGCTGAAACAGATTGTAGCCTTTGACATTCAAACATCGGAAGAATAAAAAGGTAAACCGCCAGTAACTTTGTTTATAAAACCTCTCCAGTAGTAGCCTTCCAGTCATCCTGCACAGCAGCTTCTCTGTATTCCCTTGAACCACAAACACAATAGAAAACTTCCAGAGGATGAAGATACATTTTGACACCTTTCAAGTCACAAATGTCTCACTGCTGCCAATTAAAACATTTTCTTAAGTTAAAATGATGCTCTGGACTCCTAAATTGTCATTTTCGTCAAAAGCAATGCAAAAACACAATGAATTTCAAAAAACATGCAACATCTTGGGAATGTAAACATTTAAACTGCCATCATCACATTATAATAAGCTGTATGCATTTTTTTTGACCGTGAACAGCACAACTAATCAGTCTCCAAAGATCCAGAGCACATTTACTCCAGAAAGACCAAGATTAACTCTCCTGTCAAACATAAAAAGATAAATTTCGGTTATTTGAACCCATGTAAAATTAATAAAAACATGCAAAAAAGACCAGTAAATCATGAGGAATGGATACCGGGAAAGTTGTGTTACAAACACAAACAGACGTTTTTGTAGTTAAAACATACTTTGCTAAACATTATTTTATCTATTCAATTAAACTGAAAAAGAGCAGAGTGTGAAGATATTAAACCACATGTTAAAATAATGTCTGATTTACACTCACCCCAGCATCCCAGCCTCTTTAGTTTTGATGACATAAAGGAACATGAGGATGGTGTGAAATAAGTTGTTCCTCCCCTGTGAACAATAGCAAGACATTAAATGATCCATTTACTTAAGCCCAATGAGCATTCAAAGAACAAAAGACGCTTACTTTGGGCAGGCTGTAAATGTGTCCCTGATAGATCAGCTGATAGTGAGGAGGGCTTGTGCTACTCTGATGGATGCAGAACAGGTTCTCGTTCGACATGTCTGTCAGAAATTCAGTCAGATTAAACATGAGTTTTTCAGTTGAGATTACAGAAGAAAGTGAGAACCTTGTTTAATGTGCTTCAGCAAATGGTATTTTACAGCATCAATTAGTCACTCAGACTACAGGAGTAGCATCCAGCTGCGACGCTAGATATCCCCAGTTAGGAAACGCACAGATACGAACCACAGAGTTTAGCTCCAACCGTTGTCTTCTAGTGTTTAAAAATCTAACCCAAACCCACTAACCATAGATGGGAATCTAATTGCCTAACCATGTGGGCCTAACTGTTGAGCTCTGGTACTGCAGCTAGATAAAATCGAACAGGATCCAATTTATTAATTTTACATCCTTATATTAGTAACTTGTTGATTGTGTAAACTCCTGTCAGCCAGCAGCTTCTTTTTTTTTAAGATTATTTTTATTTACCGTGCAAATGTGTCCTGCGCGCTACCCACTACCATACCGCAGGATTCGTCGGCAGCTTCTGACTGAGCTAAGGATGGACAATCACTTGAGTGGACAGGCTTTTGAAGCCACTGGCCCTCATCTTTGGAGCTGTTTTCTGCAGAAGATAAAGGGCCATCTGAGCGAACTTCTGAGATTTGCATAGGTTGAACATAGCTAGTCAGCATCACTGCGTTCAACGTATCGATCATTTGTTAAAGCTCATTGAAGGCACCTGTTTCAAATAATATAGAGGTCAAAGACAGCTTTGGTACACTGAACTATAGTTGAGTAAGGAAACAATTTATTACATCGGTTAATAACTTAAAAAAACAAGCTAATTTTAAGCCATTTGTCATCTCTGAAGTTTTCTGTTGCAGTTTTGCGAAGCAACCGCAAGTTTTCAATTGTAAATGAATAATTTGATCACGGGTGAAAACAATCTACACATTTGTCAGATTGGGTTTTTCACTTTCCTTTCCGACACTTTCTCCACACTCGAGCTAAAGTTCTTTGCCTGAACCCGCCAGGGTATCTGCACAGATTCATCGTTGGTCTGTTCTCTTATAATATCAATCCAGCATTATCAGTAAGCATAATAACTCATGGTTGAGAGCGAGACGGCAGCAGAAAACTTTTCCAGATTCGCTGAACTAGGATTACTGGATTATTTTCACATTTTCATAGACATATACAGCCATTTGTTATGCCAAAGCCTGATTTGTGAAGCAAAGTTTTTGTCCCTGGAGACACAAATTCAGCCGCATGAGTCACTGCACATGATTTTAAATTGAAGTGCTGTCGAGTTAAAAAGTTTGATAAAGTTTGTCACACATATTAAATAAACTAAATTTGTCTCACAGCTGTATTCGTTCAGGTAAATCATCTTGAACACTGAGCTATTTTTCTGGTTAGTTACAGAGTTGAGGGTTTAGGAACCAGACAACTGTTGGTTTCATCATTTCAGTCATGTATTCAGCCCAGATATTATTAATAAGCAAGTGACCGGCATAAACTGGATAATCTTTCAGCCATGGTTTCTACGCTCGTGAACGTACTTGGCACTTTATTTGCATAATCTCGGGTTCAGCTTCATAAATAAGGCCGTGAAGGAAATCGGGTTTGGGTCAGGCTAAATTCCTTCGGGATCTACCCCAAACTTTTTTGGCCCGATTACAGCTCTAGTCCACAATGACTCACTTTCTGCCAAAATTCCCTGTTGTCTCATCAGGTGCTAATGGTTTGTGAGAAAGTGGGCTTCTAGATGTGTCTTCGTTTAGCTCTGTCTGGAGATCAAGGTTTTAGTGGGGATTAGGGGCTGTGTTGTGGTTGTAGATTAGGGCTGGGTATTGTGACCAATTCAGCAATTCGATTAGATTCTTGTTTTTATGATTTCGATTCAATTGGCCATCAATATTTTTTTATTTAAAATGGGACATGGGATCCATATTTTGATATAAATACTGGTAACTGAAACTCTCCTACTTTAGTTTATTTCTGAAGTCTACATTAATAATAGGGTGCACACAACGTTTATTTTAACAAGAGGTGAAAATTCATATCATCTTACACGAAGCACACGCATTATTTCCCGAATCGATATTGTTGTGTTAAACTGAAGATCGATTAAAATCAGAGAATCGATAATTTTTACCCAGCCCTATTGTAGATCAGGTTTGCTCACACCTTTCTTTCTACCCAGACATAACACTCTCTTCTCTGTGCAGCTGAACGCAACAATTTCAATTGTTTTTTTTTTTTATCTCTGGCAGACTAGATCTGAAACATTGGCTATTTTTTTTTTTAAATCAAAGACTCGCATTTAAAGCTGACTTTTTGGAAGGGTGGGGCTCAGAGCAGGCCATTAGTGGTTAATTTTATAGATTCGATTAATGTGTCCGTTAATATTCTTTGTTTACTCTGTTTATTTTTTCTGTATGATCACATCTGCTGTATTTGCGCTGTTCTGCACTCTGGTCATCAAATTTGTGAAGCACCGTAGAAATAAACGTTGACGGGACTGAGCTTACCTGGTTTATGTGGCGTCTGCATGAAGTGCTGGGAGGTAAAGGTTTTCCCATCGGGATATTTAGGATGCGGAGGCAGCCTTGAGTCGAGGTACGTGCACAGCACATGCATGAGGATCTGAAAAGGCACAGGGATGAATAATGGATCCGTATTCTTTACATTGTATCGTTAAACAACTGCTTTTTGGAACTCACGGCAGAGTCGGTTGGAAGGTCTGTGTCCCACTTTCGGTTTTTCAGATCACCTCCTCCATTCCAGCGAAAAGAGCTCATGCAGCCGCTGTGAGCTAGTTCTAAAATAAAAAAAAACATCATGAAAAGTGTGTATTTATTATGTTTACCCCGTGTGGATTGATCTGCTCACCCCTGATCCTCTCCACCAGATACTCCTGGTTCGGTGTGATGTCCAGATACTGCACGATGGCATTGAGGGTAGGAATCGCAGAGGCTTTGACTACTGCAGCTTGTTTGAGACTGCTGATACTGGCCTCTTTGTTACAAAGACAGCAGAGATGAGACGTAATGCGCCAACGTTAACTAAAGTTAATTTAGAAAAAAGATGTGATTACCTCCGACCTGGAGCTCAGGGCAGCCCATTCTTCTGAGCTGACCGTTGACCGAGTCAATCTCTTTGACCACATGGACTAGAATGGTGTCATTAATCCACTGAAGCAACACGCAGAGTTAGAAAAGGTGTAATGTTACAAAACACATTATCCATGTGGGAATACTTGTCCTTACATTCCTCAGTTTAGCCGTCCAGCTGTCGATGCTGTCCACCACTACACGACTTGATGTGATTCTTGCCCAAACCTGTCAAAATCACAATCAGAAAGATGTTTATTGCCAAGTGTGTGGACACACACGCACAAGGATTTTGTTAATGTTAATACATTAAATGAATAACATTGAACAATAAATTCAGGTTATACAAGTAAACTGCTAAAGTTAAAATAAGGAGTGTGATGAGTGGAGGTAGTAAAAATATAAAGTAATAGAACTATAACAGAATAAATAAACATCAATGCAGCCATTTAAATAATTCATAAATTGTAACCACAGGGGTATTATTTGGGTAGACGCTTAGCAGTGTGCTGTGAGCTAATGTAAGCTTCTTTTTTTTTTCAAGATCAAGAAACCTTTATTAGTCCTACAGTGGGGAAATTGGATTTTTGCAACCACTTACAGACAGCAAGGGATAAGTTAAGAAAAATATATATACATTATAAAATAGAGTACCAATAAAAGGACATATACATTATAAAATAGACTCAATCAAAATAAACTGTACAAAGTGCATCGACGACTAAATAAATAGATTAATAAATAATATATTGACTTCAAAAATCTTCTTTAGTTTGTTTCAATGTGTTAAACGGTTAAAAAACAAAGACATGCTCTATGCTGCAAGCAAATAAAGGAGTGTGACGTCTAGTGGAGGAACTTCTCCATAATAAGGTCCATGTTAATCAGTTCCATGTTTAAAGTCCCCCTTAACTTATCACTTTAAAGTGTCACAACAAACCTCAATTCTATAACGAAGTGACCTAAGATAGAGACATTGACAAATTAGAAACAAATATTGAGAAATACCTCCAAAACACAGATATTCACTTTAAAATATTAAATAATAAAGTAAATAATAAATAAAATGAAAATTGTGTATGTAAAACTGACTCAGAACAACAGAAGGCTGTATTAAAAATATCTGGATTTTAATAGGGCAATGGTTTATATCCAAGCAAATAAAATTGGTTCCTTTTTCATTCAAAAACATGGTGTTATAATGACTAATAGAGCATTACAATATGTGATAAATCTTTTTGTTATAAAGAGCGAATTTGACAAAACACAAATCTAAAATGGTTAAAAACTAAAGTAGTGTTTCCATGACAGTTTTCAGCGTAGCCCAAAGCCCTCAGGCCAAAGAATTTCTCTATATGACAAATCAGTATAATTTGTCATTTAAGAAAACCCCCTAGTATTTTTTTTCTCTGTTAATTTTTTTGCTCTTCTTGCAGATGTTTTAAAGTCTACAATTTGAGGATGTCAGTCTAGTTTGCTATTGTAAGCTCTTTTCTTGTACCGGTATATTCTTCTATTAAACATTTGTTGTACGTTAGTTTTGCCACAAAAATATAAATAAATATATAATAGTAATAGTAAAATTAAAATAAATTAAAAACTACAAAAATGAACGAGTGAAAGAGGGAACTCCGACCACATGATCAAGACACAAACAGTCACTGGTCTCATCCATACTTATGTGCATGTTGAACACATGGAAATACAAGAAAAACTACCAAAATAAACACACGCATTAATGGGCTAATTTTTACAGCACAGGTTGTTTAGCATTTTACCTTATGAGGACCTTTAATGCTTTTGGAAATAAAAAAAATACACTGGTACCCCGAATAAGAACAACCACGAACAGTTCTACTCTGTTATCCGCTTGTTTAGTCTGACGTCGTGCTGTGCTTCCGGGTCCTGGCGCTCCTATCTCCCAGAGCAGAAAATGTGCTTTAAGGGGGCTGATATGCCTTCAAACACTTTAAATCTATTTTAAATCGAGTGAAACATTATGAATAGATTACCAATATCGTGCAATAACAAATGTTAGTCAAGGTGTCATAATAGAAATAACGTTTATAACGTGGAAAGTCCTGTTCTGTAGAGCAACTTAGAGAAACCCAGTGACGTGTTCTCAGAAGCACTCTCTCCATCTGTCTGTGCTTGTGCTTGAAACCGTGTTGGTGTCAGTAATTCGTGAAATATCTTGAGAAAGTTAGCTTTCATATGTAGTGCTGTAATGTCTTCCGCCACCTGTTCCACCTCCTCCAACACATCGCTTCACTCTCAAGGTAAGGTTTCACATTGGTGAACATATTACGTATTTTGCTTGTGTTTTATTCTGTTTATTATCATTTATTACATTATCAATGTGTAGATTTAAGGATTGAAGAAACGTTACTTGATTTTTGTCTGGTTTTCCATTTTTTATCAACTTATACTGTTGTTTCTGAGAGCCGTTGCACGGATTAGGTGTTTTACATGTAAAACTTGTGTCGAGATACGAAATGTTAGAGATACGAACGCCACCCTGGAGAGGATTAATAACTGACGCTTAAAAACAGGTAAATTTCTTTTGACTTTTGACAAAATGTTGATTTTTTCTGGAGGTGAAATTTCGGCGTCACCTCTTCAGCTGCTTGTTTGGAGCCCAGCTCAGTGTCATCTTTATGTGCTGAAGGTGCTTGAGAACGACAGGCTGGTTGGTACTGGAACTTCCTCAGGCTCTGTGCATAATCTCCCACTGTACGACTGTAATTCCAGAATGACGGACTGTGTCTTGGAGATGTGGACACTGGGCTTCCTAAATAAGAAGAAGTGATACACATTAACAACATACCTCAATGATTAGGTCATTAGTGTGAGGAAGTAAGCTTCAGCTTCTGAATGTGCAATAAGAACAAGGTTCTAGCTGTTCATTTCATCCACACATTCATACCCAAATGACTGCGGTGGCTCTTCTCCTCCTCAGAACGTAAAAACTTCTCTAATGTCTTCGGGTCATCGATGTAATCCTCCTTCCCTCCAGGAGAGTTAAAAACAGACGGAGAAGTGCGGTAACGAGAGCGCAGATTGGTTCCCTCTGCTGGCCCGAGGCTGCTGGTATACGGAGGGGTATAGTTCAACACCTGGAGACATCAAAAAACACAAGGGGTAAAAAGAGAATATACATTTATTGTAAATTTTCTAGATCTACTTTTGGGCCTTTGTTGTCCGTCATATTATTCAAACAAGGGCACCTTCACGAATGATTGAGGGGATGAGAAGGATCCTGCAGAAGACGGGCTGCTCAGAGATGGACTGAACCCAGACACACAGCTAGGGGAAAACTTAGGGCTGGTGCCGGAGGGCCGACCAGGACTGAAACTGAGCACATTCTGGCCCTGAAGAGGTGAAGATGGCACAGAGACGGGAACTTCTTTCTTCTCCTCTTTCTGGGGTGGAGAGGCTTGAATGCCTGTTAAAATACATTCCATTGGTCGTTTATGACAGTTATCCTTCAAACACAGACTGCACTGAAACAACTCATCGCTCAACTGTATTTTTGATCTGCATAAGTTCCAGGTCCATGTAGATTTCCGTTTTTTTTTCCCCCGTTACTATAAATGCTTCTTTTTGTTTCGCAGCATTGCTGAATGTTCTCGATGTTAACTGAGCCATGGCTCGGTAGATCATACAGCATTTCTCTTACCATCTTAGCCACAGCGGACCGAATTATCAACTGTATTTGACATTTTGGATAGAAAATGCATCGATGCTAAATTGGAAAAAAGGTGTCAGCTTGTTTTTCCAGAAAGTGTTTGAACTGTTCCAAGCTACACTAATCATAGTCACTAATAATATAAAAAATATAATCTACATTTAATTTGTAACTGAAACGGAGTCCTTGGGTTTAATAAAAAGATATTCTCTTCTACAAATTGCTATAATTTAAATTAATCACCAGTTACCTTCCAAAAGGACATTTTCGTGAAAAAATAAAAAAGTAAATAACAAGAGCACGTGATTTATAATCATGGCAAGTCCCAAATTTGTACATAACCATACTGGATCACAGCTTTTTTAAAAAGAAAGATACATTCATCTTGGGTTATATTCAAAACTCATAAGTTCAAATTCAAATGCAACTCATGTTTCTAAAATTCTCAAAAAAACTCAAATTCTAATGTGCTGTTAAAAACAATATTTCTGTGGAATGTTAAATATTATGAGTGAACAAAGATGAATGCCCCTAGTGCTGAAAGAAAACGAGTTTGCAGTCTGGGTGCCGGCCATGATGGTCAACGAGAAGTGTCCCCCGGATTGGTTGAATGGATATGTTGTATTTTGCCCTCAATAACAATGGCTTCTTTTAGTGCTTTGGCGAAAAAGTGAACACAAAGCAGGGAGAAAAAAACAAAAAAAAACAAATAGAGGACTTTGAATAGAGGAGTTGTGTAGATAAGGGGATTTACAGGTGATTAGGTTTGATCCCCAGTTCCACTGGGATTTGAGGTTAGGTGAGTGATCACACCCCACTCTCTCATTCCTATGACAACCACAACTGTGTTGCCTTTTTTTGCACCAAACTCTTCAATCATATCGGTTATTGTTGGGTTATGTTGTGCATGTGCAAAGTTTATCTTACAGGAGGATACACAGAATCCATTTAAGAAATTCCATTATCTTTACTCAATTTTTAAATCAGTTCCACAACAAAAATAACTCACATTATTGCTCTTTACTTGATTAATACACTTTCTGACATGGTTTGTCTAATTACTGGATTCTGGTTAGCTGCCAGGTGTTTATCAATTTCATATAACTGCACAGATTATTGGAGACCATATGGCTTCATTTATAATTCTAGTATTAGGGCAACAGCAAACTTATCCAGATTCACCGCACAAGGATTACTGAATTATTTTAGCGATGGTGTGTGAAAACAAGTTTCGTTTACCTCAGACCCTCAGCAGTAATTTAGAGACTCTCAGCAAACAACAACAACATCTTAGAAGCATAAACGACATAATGTAAGAGAGGCCTGTGAGATGGACATGTAAAAGTCAGTGAAGGGAAGTTCAGCTCTTTTCAAAGATTCGACTCGAGCCGGCTCTCATGGCTCTTTATTGAGTGTCACCCAGAGCATTCTATTTGATCCATTGTGGATGTTTTGTATATTAGTAAGCAACTTTTTAAATCCTTTTTTCCATTATTTCACATTTTAATAAATCTTTAACTGAACACAACGATATAATAAACTGCTTTGTAGTCTCCAAAAATCACTGAAATGCAGCCAGATGCTTCTTTTTCGTTCTTCACAAGTTGTTTCACAGTTCTCTCAATGGACTCATATACCACTACACTCACTATCTGTTTTTCAAAGCATGCAGCCTTTTTCCTGCTTTCACACGAAGGTACGATCTTAGTGGGTCCTCCATTGTGATGTTCCTAAATGGAAGCCTCAGCCCCCCTTACGGTAGAATCTGCTTTTAGTGCCAGCTCGTTCGAGAACGACACACCACTAGTAAAAGCAGTTTGAACCCTTTGAAACGATAACACAAGTATATGATGAGCTTTTAAATTGAAGCGTGTCTTGTTACAAGTCTCTGACAAACCTTAAGCTAAGAAGAAATTATTGGCTAAAATTTAACTTGATTCTTACCTGAATAATTAAATTTGCCTCACAGCTGTATCAGTTCAGGTGAATCATCTTGAACACTGTTATTCTGGTTAGTTACGGAGTTGTGTGTTAACAGACAACTGCTGCTCGTTTCAGCCATGTATGCATCCCAGATATTAATAGTAACTTTTTCATGTTTACAGTGACCATGTCATAAACGGGATAAATCAATGCTCAATTTTCAGCCGTGGTTTTTACTATATTATACGCACAAGGTGGAGGCCAACGAACCACCTGATACAAAGCCTCAGAAACCACAATTGAAAGTTGATTATCCCATTTATGTTTTCCGGTTTTTCCTTGTTTTAAAAGCATTTGTTGTGCATACCACATGTGAATTTCTGTTTGCTACAACTCTTCTGTCCGTTTTTGCACAAAAACTCACGTTTTCTAAAGATGAAGTAAAAAAAAAAAAAAAAAACATTTAGAAAAATGGTTTAGTCGTTTACTCACAAAGCTGCTGTCAGCCAGTTGAGAACCGGTGCATTAAGCATTAAATGAAAAACAGAACAGCAACATTTCATGTTTAACATAAGGATATTTTGATTGAGTTATATAGTAGTACATAAACATAAATTACTTGTCAATCAATCAATAAAAAAGAAACAGGCCATTTTTTCCTTATTCGATTACGGGGAAAAAAATGAATGGAGACAATTCAAGTCCCAATGTTTGGACAAAGCATTTCTCTCGATTTGCCAACAAGCCCACCTGAACCCTTGAGTCCAAGAAGTCTGTGCTGCTCCGGACTGACGATGATCGTGGAAGGGGCCATAGTGTACTTGAAGTACTTCCAGAAGTCAAAGAGTGCATTGAGACTGAACAAGGAGGCCATAGCAAGTTCTGTGAAATCATAGGCAGAGAAATCTCAGCACCGCCTGGTGGTCACTATACCATGAGGTTTATCATCATTATACTTACCTATATACCAGATAGGCCAGTAAGTGATGTTGTAGTATCTGCTTAGGAGCTTTCCAGACCTGAAAGAGTGTGTTTATGTTGTCAAGAAGTATTAATTTCTAACTGGATTATTCCCTCTTATGGTTGAAATTCAAAATGTAGGTGACTTTATTTTTACTTCAGAAAACTTGTCACAACGTTTGAAAAATGTGCGACTATCCAGAGGTCTAGAAACTTAATTAATATTCTTAGGCTAACCAACGTCACCTTATCAACCTACATCTCAGTGTAGATCATGCCAGCCAGAGACATGTTTAGCACAGCCCATGCCAGGACAACCTGCCGAGCCTGTTCCTCCCTCCTCAACTTCATGCTCCTGTCAATGAGGGAGCTCATGCCTTCTTTTGATGGAGTCATATCTGCAGCACTTGATCCTCTAACACAGACAAAAGAGCAAAGTGGTATTTTAACAACTTTAAAACGAATTCAGGGATGCGCTACAAGTCAAACTATAAATGTGGCAAAAATACAAAGAAATATAAACAGATGTATTGCAATACAATATTAATTTACCATCTATATAGATCTTTTCATGGCAGCGTGTGCTTTAACGTTATAAAACTACATAGCGATAGCTCAAGTTTGAGAACTAACACAACATTAGCACAAAAATAAATACAAAATCCAGAAGACTGAATAGAATTTAGCGACCACCATTTCATAAACATAACATAAACATGTTAAAAAACAAGCTTCTTTTATACATACTGCTTCTATTGCTTTCACCCATGAACGCGATAAAGTCTGGTGGGAAGCTAAGAATGCTAACAGCTATAAACAGAGAGAACTGACATTTCAAAATAAAGGTCTTTTCTTTTGCTTTCGTTACGGAAGTTACTAGCACTGAGGATATTTTCAGGTTTGACGTTCTTAAAATCTTTAAAGAGACATTTAAAATCAGATGTACGTCAAGATTGGATAGTGTATTTGATACATTATTTAAATATTTGCCTCACAAATTGTGTAATCCACTTCAAGGTGATTGTTCCTACTTCCATCGAAATCCTATTTTTGTGCCTAGACACGTTAGCTTATTACACACGCTCTTCTAATCATAAATGTTAATTTTGTAATAATAAATGATCAAATACAATGATAAAAATCAGCAAGTCTTAAGTGAAACGCCAAACGTGATGAAGTGTTTAAAGAATTATTTTCACTGCATTGCGTTTATATTTTAATATGATATTTTTAATAAATAAATACCGTATAACATAAATGTAAAAAACTAAATAAAATATAAACAGAAAATGGACATGAAAAAAGGTAATGTGAAAAAGTCACAGTGCAAGGACAGTAAAACTTATTATAAAAAGCATCACAATTGATTTTTTTTAAAGCTGAATGAAGGGAAATTGATTGTGTGAATAAATTAAATGAAAATTATACATCATTTTGTAATATACATACCTCTATAATACTCACAAGGGGTTTAGTCTTACATCCAGATGGTGAGAACCACCTCCTCTGTTGATCCATGAGTTCAGAATCAGAAAGGGCCTTTTTGCACATTTAGCCAGTTGTACATTTATAAATGGCAGGCATAAAAAGTAAATAAGGAAAATTTAAAAAATGCATTATATGATTTTGCACAGGGGAAAAAATAAGTAAAAGAGTGGTTTTGAGGTGAGTTAAAGATATTGCATATAACTACAGCATTTGAGTGTTTAGGAGTTCATGAACTAAGTTGCTTGAGGAAAGAAACTTTTCTGGTGTCTAGCTGTCCTGATAATTGGTGCTCAGTAGTGCCGACCAGATGGTAAAAGGTCAAAAAAAGTGTTCAACAATAATTACAGTGAATACACTGTTCCTTGTAGAGTTATCAGAGTAAATATTTCACTGCAAAGTTGAACATACTATGATTGGGTTCTTGTCCTTTCAAGCATATGGCCCTGGATGCATATTTTGCTGTTCTTCTTGTCTTTATTTTACAAAACTATTTAATTTATATTTTTTCCACGTTCTTACTTTTTTACATTTATCCAAAGCATATACCACAAACCTAGAGATCTGAGGTCCTAAACAGCTCCATTCCTCTTCACTGGTTAAGTCCTCCCCTTTTTGTGTGAACGAGTCTACGATTACATCATATGCAGCTCAGTTCTTGCCTCCGTAATTGGCCTGTTTCCTGAACTGGCGCAGAACACACAAGTGGAGCCAGACACATGCTCATAGGGATTTTCCAGAAAGACGAGGGGCCTGTGCAGGGGAAGCTGAGCGTCTCGGCTCAAACCACTGTAAATGTCACAAATGAATGAAGGGCCTCAGCCCAAAATGCAATCTGATCCAAACGAGGCCCAAGGCAGAGCTGTTTGATGTGCTCCGCATTCCAGCTCCAAAAGACATTACACCATCTCCATGTTATGACACCATCAGAACCACATTCTCTTAAATTCAGAGCTACTTGGTTTTGTTTAGATATTTGTTTCAGATCAGTTTGAAAGGTTGATGAATGCTAACTTTGCAAATACTTGGGAACTTCCTAAGTTTGCATGCACTTTTAAAGAAACAAATTCCCCGAAATGAAAGAAATCACTAATGAACTAAAAGTCAAGTCGAAAAGATGCATGAGGTGTACTTTCTACAATATCCAAGATCCTTAGATTATTAATACTACGGTTATTCGGTGCAAATACTGCTTTTTGCCCACATCTAGTCCAAATGGCCCAAAATGAATGACGGTACAAAACTTGACCAAGTCTGAGTTAATAACCAACAACAGATATACAGAGGTACCCCGAGTTACGAAAATTTCGAGATACGAAAGGTCTTGCTGGAAATTTTTTGCTGGAAATTGAAACGAAGAAAATTTGATATACATACAAACACCAACATTTCTGCTCTATTTTCCACTGGTTTGTGTGACGTCGTGCTGCGCTTCCGCGTCCTTGCACTCCTTTCTCCTTTTGAAGAAAGGGGCTGATACGCCTTAAAACACTTTAAATCAATTTTAAATCGAGCGAAACATTATGAATAGATTACCAATAATGTGCTATAACAAATGTTAGAGTAACGTTTATAACGTGGAAAGTGCTGTTCTGTAGCGCAACTTAGAGAAACTCTCAGAAGTGTCTCTCCATCCCTTCCCACATGCTCGGTATTTTCTCCGCTTGTGCTTGAAACTGTGTTGGTGTCAGTAATTCATGAAATATCTTGAGAAAGTTAGCTTTCATATGTAGTGCTGTAATGTCTTCCGCCACCTGTTCCACCTCCTCCAACACATCGCTTCACTCTCAAGGTAAGGTTTCACATTTGTAACATATTACGTATTTTGCTTGTGTTTTATTATCATTTATTACATTAACAATGTGTAGATTTAAGGATTGAAGAAACGTTACTTGATTTTTGTCTGGTTTTCCATTTTTTTATCTACTTATACTGTTGTTTCTGAGAGCCGTTGCACGGATTATGTGTTTTACATGTAAAACCTGCTTCGAGATACGAAGGTCACCCTGGAATGGATTAGTTTCGTATCTCGGGGTACCACTGTACTATTTTCTCATGTCACGTGTGCAGCATTAAATATGATCACTTGTTGGCAACGTTTTGGTCCCATTCTCAAATCCATAGAAATGGACACATGATCAAATTTTTACTGGGTAATGGCCCAGTTTTGTATACTTGCTGCTGTGTCATCTAAAATATGATAACCTCCTTCAAAGCAAACTCTAGGAATATTCAAAACTCCAATCAGAGTCAGCCAATCAGAAAGGTGAATGTTTAAAAATTGTGCGTTCCTAATAAAAGGCCCCCAATAGAACAAAGAAAGAAAAAAGTTAGGTTCACTCAATTTCAAGTTAAAACATTGTCGAAAATGCAATCTAATACCCAGTAAATTAATATATTTTGAAGGTGAGTTACAAATTACGTTAGTACAAAGTATTTAGATTTTTTTTTTGTATTTTGTAACATTTTTCAAATGCTTGGACATCAGCAATTATTCGAAAAGGCTATAAGAAAAACAGTAAGAATGTCTATCTTTTTAACAGAGAATTATTAATCAAGATGGGTAATTGACAAATATTTGAGCCTCACTTCTAGAGTCTCACTCTTTCGATTCGTTGAACATTCTTTGTCCTTATAAAACCCATTAAAACAATAAATCAGCAAATTTTATCAAAGCTTAATCTGATAAAAGCCAAATCATGCACAAAACGTCATGTTTGTGGAGGATGCACTAATGCTGCATATGTTCCCAGACATAAACTGCATGTCCAGATGGGGAGTTTGATCCCTGGAGGGTCGACAACAGCCCTGGGAAGAGCATCTCTTTCTCCTTTTCAGTGTTCTTCCTTCTCTTCTGCACCATATGAGTAAAGCAGAGCAGACCAGTTTTCACAGACTTTAAAATTAATGACATTATCAACAATTGAATTTCTTCTCTGTTACTCCTCACAGAATCAGTGTGTGATGGGAAGGGTCAAGTTCCTTCTTGGGTCTGACGTACACTGAATGTCTAAAAAGATTTTTTGTAGGGGTATCCTTTATTAATAGAGTATAGTTGAAGATAACCCCAAGCAGATTGTGTGGAAATCTAAATTTCACTTCCATTCTTGATCTATAATTATCTATAAGCTCTTGAACTGAAGCGCTAATGGTTTGATTGGATACAATGATCTATGCTAAGCTATGTTAAATAAGCTGCCACCAAATCTGGAGAATGGCTGAATAGATTGAAAAATGGTAAAAAAAAATTCTGTCGAGGGGAGGTGTCTAGGCTTTCAATGTAGCACCGCTTCTTCAGAGGTTGGATTTTAAAACAAATGGGTTTGCTAGGTTTGATGTGCTGTAAATGCCTCTGGTTTGTGGCTGCATCAGACCTCAGTGCTAGGATTGCATTCAATAAAGCAATAAGCTAGTCATGGTATTCACTAGGCACTTCACAGGAGGCTCTTTATATCTCAACAGCTTATGTTTTGGAGCCACCCGACAGGCCTGGGATCTGTGAGCAATCAGACATCTGTTTGATCTGAGGGGGTTTTCACCAACCAAATGCTAAGTTTTGTCACAACCTCTTCCTAGTAATTTCCTTCTGTCCTTAACTCAAGGGATGTTTACTGTGAGAAGTCTGTGCCCAATCAAATCATTCCAGCTGTACTGTGTCTTTCATGGCTTTTAAGAAAGCTTTAAAAAAGGCTCTTATTTGTAGAACAGTTTTGCAAAACATTTAAATTCCATATTGTACCAAGTTCTTCACAATACAAAGTAATTAATGGAATATTTTAAAAACATTTCTCTATTTTTAATTTTGTGGAATTACAGGATAAATGTAAAATGTGGAGCTGGATTATTATTATTGATTGTATGAGGAGATAGGCAACATTTTCTTTTGATATAATAGCAGAATTTTTGTCCTTTTCAACTCAATAACAGTGCTATTGTATAGATATGCATAAAACATGTAACATATTTCTGCATCTTTATATTACTTTAACATGTTAAAACTAAAATAAGCCGTGTATGAGCTGACTGTCCAAGGTCACAATCATTGGGTTTGTGGGTGTTTTAATACCAACACTTTGTGAGAGGTCAACTTACACAGCTTTTCCATCAGCTTTCACCAGACTGAAGTCAAAACATTAGAGCATGTGTGTTTCAAGTCCACTTTGTAAAAGGAAGAGAGCTAGCTCCATAAACGGACTTGATACAAATCAATAAACAAGTGACGACTTGCTACTCGGCTCCCAACAACATCACTTTCAGTTTATCATTAATCCAGAATAAATTCAGCACATATGTGTAGAGTACCAGGACGTAAATCTAAGTGATATAGACTACATTTTAAACATTTACAGGAAGTTGGGTATTTTGCAAAAACCTTCAAAAATGGCCACTTGCATCGTACTTTGGGAACTCCTAGAGATTTTATTGGTTCATCTACAAACTTCATCTGTTGTAACTAAAGGCATATGGGATGTTAAATTGATAGGCTTCTTTGACTTTTTATAAAATATGTGCACGCAGCATCATCAAAAGTCTAAATTTCACTGTAAACAGGAAGTTGAAATAACTCCATATAACCTCCAATCTGGCTCAAATTCGGGACGCGTGTAAAGCATTCCTGTCTGAAAAAAATCCATATAGCCATCTACAGTGTCAACCATAGCACCACATAGTGGCAGCATTTAATATCTATTTTTCTTGTACTGCTTTTTGAGATGATTTGAAGAACAGGCATACAATTTAGAACGTTAATGTTAGGGACTAATATCTTCAAAACCGACAGGAAGTCACTTTTTTCTTTAATATTTTGTACAGGACTTGCACTCAACTCCAAGAGATTTGATCTGATCACCTCCAAACATTTTTTTTTAAATCTCAATGCATATATGAAAATTGCCAAGTTTATTTTCGCTATAAACAGGAAGTTGTTATAACTCAGCCATTAAATGTCATGTCTGGGTCAAATTAGCCATGCGTGTTAAGAGTCCAAGTTTGAACACATCTACAACATACACTCTCAGTTTTAGCGCCAACAGTCGGCCACAAGGAGGAACAACATTTTACATTGTCATGGAACCTCTTGTTACCAATTTTGACATATATTACAAGGATCTTTGTCAGACACATTAGCACCACTTGGGGGTCATGAGACTGAGATGTGGTTCTCATTTAATTTGCCGTAATTTTAACAATTCTCGCTTCTAAATCTTAGTCGTAGTGCAACAAACTGGTCGCCGAAATGTAATGGAGCCTGAGGTGCTCGAGCCCTTTGATCACTGCTTGCAGCTTTTATTCTGATTTGCCATTATGCTTATAAATGTAAACCTCAGCTCAAAGCAGATGATTTGCACCATCTATACATCTTAGTGTTGAGTCTCATATTTCTGACTTTTCTAGTCTCAAAGGTTTTAAAAAACTAATATCTAATCACAAAATTATGAAACACACACATGTATATGTATTTGTATATTTATATATATCTATATATATATTATATATATATATATATAATACCAGCACTCACACATTTCCTTCTGGAAATGTTACTTTTGTCTAGTTGCTTTTAAAGCTAGAATTTTTTTAACAACCTTAGTAGCACAGCATTCACTTAAATAGGATGATGGAATTCTGTGCATGTATAAATCATGAAAGTTGTGGAAAGTATTCTATGTTGTCTGGGAATCTGAGTTAATGTCAGATGTGTTTGGTCTGCGTGGAAAGTGAATGCTTCAGATGAAATTATGCTGTCTGAAACCCATTCAGAAGACAGCAGATGTCACATGTAGATGCACAAGTGCTGTCTCATTCACTTCTTGGTGCTTCCTCATAATTTAGAGATTTTGCTGATCTTCCTCTGTTTGGAGAAGTGATTGAGGATGTGATCTCACCCTCCAGATATTCAGCCTATGTGACTCTTTGCTTCTGACTAAAGCCAGGCTTCCCTTGATACTGGATACTCCACCCTGCTCTCCCTTTCTTCACACTCGCTCATGCGAAGTATTAGAAATGAAGAGTCCATTAATATTCCAGATGTCATCCCATTGGGGCTTTAACCCAAACGTTTAGTTGCTGAGAGAGTCAATACACTGGGTACTTTGGCTCCCGTTTTAAAAATGTGAACTCTTAGATCAGAAATATTTTGGACTCAAAAGGGCTGTTTATCTCAACTATTCACACATTTTTCTATATTCTCTTTTACTGAGATAATACACTTCACAGGGGTGGCATATGAAGATACTGATTAGATGTAACTATTGTGCAGATAGTGGTGCTTTTCCATGAGTTCAGCACAGTTCTTTTGGAACTTGGCATGCATTGAAGGGCATTTCTACTGCATTTTTGGGACGTTACTGGACAGAGTAAGTGTGTATTAGTTTCTGTCTGGCCAGAGTGTGATGTACAAAGAATTGAGGATCATCCTTTGGTATGTGAAACCATATTAAATATGTTTATCGAAAACTAGTTAAATCTCTAATCTAGCTTGCTCTAGGTTGTTTACAGAAGACTGTATCCATGCTGTATCTAATATAACACCCCCATTCTTAAGCCACACTAAAATGTTCTGAATGTTCTGAAATATCATATTGTTTGGCTAATAGCAAACTTGGCCAAAAACTTGCCAAGTCGTCTTGTCCTACCAGAAAAGGTCCTTCATTGTTAGAAAAACAAAATGGAGTACAGATCAGGCTAGAAAATACTTGAAATGTATGTAGAACAGTATGTAGGGGTTTAAATTGAAAAAATCTGATATTACTATGGAAATTCAGAGAATTTTGAACTGGTCTAATCATCTTTGATAATCTATGCTAAGCTGTGCTAATATGGCTATCATTAGATCTGCAGAAAAATTGATAGATTCCTGATTGATAGACACTTCTTATTATCTCGGGGGAGATGGAGAATGAGATGATGCCAAAAGAGTTGAATCTGACCAATCAAAAGCAGTTTTGGACTACAATCAATGGTGCATCTGACTTTATGATCTATGTTGACTTTATCAGAGCATTCAGTGTGGTGTGAAACCATCCAAAATGATGATGAAATTCTTATATTTTTAACAATAATCAATTTTGATTATTTTTGTTCCATTTTAGCGGGGCACATTAAAGCGGTATGACAGCCTGTGACGAGAGAGTCAAACTTATCAGCAGGCGGAGAAGGCGGATTATTTCCCTGCTGCCGGAAGCAGTGGATGGACGCCTTGAGAGCCACCAGGAGCCAAAGGGTCCCAGGAGGAGACCACTGACTGGATATAGAGTGTCGCGGTTGGGCCAGTTGAGTCACATGACAAGGGCTCATGGATCCAGTGAGTCCAGAGCATGGCAGATGCACCAGCACAGGAGAGATCCCACACTGGATTGAGCAGGATAAAGGCACCGCCGAGTACCCCTGCGTACTTGCCGGAGCCTCACTCACCATACTCTTTTTAATTGTTTTAACGGCACCTTGAATTTCAAAATTCTTGGAGCTGTATTACCAACATCTTATGTATGAATTTGATTAGAAATGCACCGCTGAAACTGACATTTATCAGCTGATAACTTGATCACATGTTAAAAGTGCACAACGTAACAGCAAACATCTGGTTTCAGCCACAAAAGTTGTTATGTCCCCATTCACCTATATGTGATGTCACACCACAGACTCTACATCTATAATTGTAAACAATCTGTGACAGTGCAATGGGTTACCTACTAAAAAGTTTTGCTGTCAAATAAGAATTTGAGTGAATAATCAATAATGCCTTGCCCGTTTTTATCTGTATTTATCATGCAAAAATAAATAAATAATGGATGTAATATCTCTGTTTGCATCAAGGCAAGAGACAATCCGTCTGTGTGTTTCTTGTTAGATAAAGGCAGCAATGCAGAACCGGTATGCTGCAAGAATCTTTGGATCAAGGTTATTTCATGCTTCTACACATTTTCCCAGGCAGCTGAGCATTCCTTTACCTTTGTGCCACTTTGGAGTGTGATGTGGGCTGACATGTTGTCATAAGACACACACACAGACATACTCACCAACAGGGAACAAAGCATTCATCACAGGATGCAAAGTGAGTCATGCAAATATTTTAATCAGTACTTTTAACTGGATTCAACAAGATTAAAGATTCAAAACCACAGGGTACTCAACACTAGCTTTTGCCTAGTGTAATATTTTCGTTGCAGCGTAAACAAAGAGGAGAGCAAAACTTTCCTTCTGATTAACAACATTTCTAATACTAAACTGAGCGGGTATTTACTGCATTTACTCTAGCATCTGCAAGTGCACAATAAGTATTTGAGGGTTAAATGAACTTTCATAGCATGGTCAGATCTGCTTGAGCGAAACAATCTGTGATTTATTCAGTTACTACTCCCAAAAGGAAGGATTTTTAGCCTTGGGTCAATTACACATTTATTTGAAACCATGTGTATTGAAAACACTCCACTATTTTCAAAAATTGGTTTACAGCATCATAAAACATTGACAAAAGTGAGATTTGGTTGTAAATTTCCCTGTTCAGAGATCAATGGGTGAACATGTAAAGAGATTCACTTTGCATTTGGAATCTTTGACATTCATCACAATCTTTAACAACATCCCAACTTGCAACTCGATAATAACAAAAGTATTCACTCCTCTGTCTTGAGACGTATTTGAACAAATAGTGCCACAAATCCACTCTTTTCACTCATTTGTCTCAAACAGCTCCCTGTGATCAGCCAACAACAGCATAAGCCGCTCGACATCCAAGATTTTCTCAAGAGTGTTGCTGACGATACTTAATCTGCATCCACGGCTTGTATATCGAGAGTTAACACCCTGTTAGAACACCCTGAGTACATCCGTTAACACCCTAGCCGGTGTGCAAGTCTACAAGCAGGAAGTTTTTAATTTCTGCACATTAAATTGCTGCCATTGATACTGGAATATAAAAAGTTCCATTAGCCTATAATTACCTTCCTTCTGTCTCTTCTCCATTTGTACAGTCACTCAGAAACATGACGGTACCACACTGAAATTCACTGAGCATCCCATACACTCTTCTCTTAAATGCACTCTGCAGTCTAGCTTCTTATCACCTGTTCTTTCTTGTTAACACATTCTGAAAGGAAAAAGACAGAGGGCTATAGACATATTGATGATTTCAGACTCATTCCAAAAGACTTAAAAATATCGGGAATGCATGTGTTCCAGCATGAAAATGGTATATAAATTATAATTCAAATAAATGAATGAATGAGAGGAAATCCTACCAAAAAAAGCAAATAAATTTTTAAGTTGATTTTCGATATTGGCACATAACCCATGACCAAAATGGGATTGTTGAACGGGACTAATTGTCACAGATTTGAACTATGGTGCCTCAACTGTTCCATTTATGTTGGATCAGGTCCAAAGTAATATTAGTTGAGACTGTTAAAAAATAATCTGTCAATTTTCTCTCTCTTCTACTGGCTCTTCACAGTTATGTAACCCAACAAGTGCAACATGTCACTTCCCTGTGTATAGGCATCTCATAACATACAATTTTTACATTGTTGATCAATTTGTGTAGCATTTTTGTGAAAACTAGTTTGTGTCTTAAAAGAATGTAAAAAATATTTTATAGAAGTATGTAATTACCAGTAATGATCTGAAACATATGAGAGAATTGTGTTTTCTGCAGCATGCGTATCTGCACGTGAGGAGGAGTTTGCAGGGGAAAAAAACTTTTCATGCAAGAAATTTTTAAAAGGAACCCGCCATAGTGAAGTACATTTTTAGTGGTGCGATTCAAGTGTTTTAGTGATGATTGGCCAGCATGCCATGCATTTAACATGACAAGGCAGGAAGCGGAGCATTTTTTTTTTTTTTTTGCAACGTGAACTGAGCTGGAGGAGGGACGGCCATTAACTTTTGGGTGGCCATGCTGAGAGAGGAGTGAGCTGATCTGCTTCATGTGTCTGCAGCTCAGAAAGAAAGCCTCATGCATGGGGTCGCAAACTTCCTTCGTGATGTAAACATTGAATGTTTTAACAGTGCAAATGACTTCTCTTGATGCCTGAGGGAGCATTATCAACGTGCTTTTTGCACAGCCGCACGCTGCTGGCTTCTGTGAGCTATGTCTTATTAACTGCCTAAAACCCAGAGAAAAGCCTTAACATGGAACTTCTCTGTCTGGAAAAGGACTCAGTCGTGCGAGCTCAGAAAGATCCCAACATTTTCTGCGATGAGAGAGCTTTGCAAAGTCTTTTAACATTGGAGGACAGATATGTTCCCCAAGGACCGTATTTTAAATGTGTTCAGAAAGAAATTCAGCCTTACATGAGGAGGATGGTGGCGACGTGGATGCTGGAGGTTTGTAGTTGATCTCATTGGCTTCACATTGTTCCAAGTAAACTTAGATGAATTGGGAAAGCTAACTTTAGTTATGCTAACGTTAATAAATCGTGATCAATTAAATGCGATTTTGAAAATCGCAACCATAAACACTATTCACATAAATGTACAGAGCAAATTGTGCAAAAGAATTATCTTGGATTTTTAAAATGAATGGAATGTTTAATCAGGAAGTGCAGCTGAGAGTTATCACCCACAGTCTCCTTAGTTCAATAGCACACTGTTTTATATTTGTCTTCATGGGATACTTCATTTAAAAACAGACTTCATCCGTTATTTACAAATAGGGTTTTAAACTAGGCATTGTCTTTTTACTGAAGCGAATATTCGAAATGAAAGTGCTCGTGTGTTGAAAACGCTACTTTCATTGATTAAACTATGTTTGCCTTGACAAAATAAATATTTTCTGGTCTAGTTTGGAGGGACATACATGTTTCACACAAAAAGTTGTCATTTACAGTACATAATGTTATATCCTACTTTTTAACGTGACGAATCTGCGAATCTGCCATGTGTGGGCGTCATTCAGCCCTGCACACATTCAGTGCATTGAGGTCTTTACCAATGGAAAGTTCCTCTTCCTCATGAAAAGAGTTCCATTGTGAGAAATAGAAAATGTGTGTCCTGTGAAAGATTGAAATTGAAAATATATCAATATGGCTGTTTGAGATTGCATTACTTTTACATAAAAAACTAAATGATTTGTGCAGAGTAAGCATTGCAACTGAACTCTGTTCCCCATTTAGGTCTGTGAGGAGGAGAAATGTGAAGAAGATGTTTTCCCCATGGCAATGAACTACATGGACAGATTTTTAGCTGTCGTTCCCACAAGAAAGTCATATTTGCAGCTATTGGGTGCTGTTTGTCTATTTCTGGCCTCAAAATTAAAAGCATGCCATCCTCTGTCGGCCAGGGAGCTCTGCATGTATACAGACAACTCAATCACATCTCAACAATTGCTGGTAAGATTGCCTTCATGAAAAGAAGACCTGATGGTGTTATTCATACCACAAGTTGAACTAGCAATGAAGATATGGTTGATAAGCATTTTCCAACCCGCTTATTCCCTTTTGGGGTCACAGGGGTCTGCCAGTGGCTATCGCCAGCGCACATTGGATGAGAGGCAGGGGTACACCCTGTACAGGTCGCTAGTCCATCGCGGGTGGTTGAAAACATGTAGTTTGGGTTAGAAATGCTCTAAAAAATGTGATAAACAGTTTTAGACTGTTCCTATGAACTCTTCAAAATGGCTTTTAATTGGTATTCATTAATTGGATCGTTATTACCCTTCTAAAAACAGATGTAGATGAAGATGTAGTTTATACAACAGACTAATGCCAACAGTCTTGCCACATATTGCATTATGATTTGAATAGCACAGATGCCTCAAGCATCTTGACCTGGATGCTTGAGTGCAGGGACTCTCCCTTCCTCTTTTTGCTTCAGATCTTTTCGTGTGCACAATAAGGGTGTAGGTCTTCTCACTTTGGTCTGTTGTTCCTCTTCTTGTCTCTGTTCTTGAGAGTTTCTCAGAAAGCAGACAAAATACAGCCAGGCACGTGTGTGGAAGGAAACTGAGCGTGTGCATGAAACAAAGAACCTGATTGGTGGAGCTCAAAGATGAGGGGTGGAGCCCCGTGCGATCAACTGATCCATGTTTCAGCTTTTACATCTTGGTAGAAGAGTGAGCTATGTGTAAAGCTGTGGGTTCGACCACACAGGTTCCAGATGCAGTTTCACAGCAAGTCAGACATTAATGTACATTTCTTATTTGATTTCCTCTCTATACACTTTTCTACACACAAATTATGGACCAGAGATATCAGCCTGTAGGAATTAGTTCACACCTGAGTTAACACACAAATCAAAAGGTTCAAACCAAGATGACTTGATTGGAAATCCTGTGTATTTCATGAAGGTTGAAGCTTCCTCCCAAACCAAAGTGGTCCACCCCTGTCATAGATCATATAAAACTATCTGAAAAATTTCTAAAGAATGAACGAAGAGGAATGAATTTGAATCTTAATGTGGTCTAGCCTAGCTGTTATGAAACTAATGGTACGAGCTGAGATGCCTTTTGGTCATAACATAAGCTTTAAACTACCTTGATCAGTGCTAGTCTATACTGTGTCCAGTCCATACACCTTAAGCTTAATAAACAGTGACATCAAACCAAATTTCATTTTTAGCAGGCTTGTAGCTTGTTTTTCTAAGACAAACTTGAGCAATTTAACCAGAGGAGTCTATGAAATGGATGTCATGTTTCATGCCTTGTCATTTGGGCTGCATGAGGCAGAACCAGAGATTTCTGATTGGACCTGACTAGATCAGCTAAAAATGAGCAGTTACATCCAGTATGAACACATTTATAACACCTTTTTGATAGTTTCTCAACAATGAAGCAGGTAATGACAAAGGGGGGGGTTCATTTTAAATCTGTTTTAGTAGCATACTGGCTGAATCATTTGGATGACTTGTATGTTGTTCTGATTGGATGACCAGGATAACAGCGACTGATGTAATTGGCCGGTTACAAGACTGAACCATAATTGGATCATAAGAAAATGACATTTTCAAACAGAAAGAAAGAATGAATGCACTCTATTAACAAATCTTGCAATATTAAACCTAATTACAAGCAAATTAGTTTTGTGTTTGCAAAATGAACAAAAATTTCAATGTTTTGAAAAAAGTTGCCTACCCTGTGCCAGTTTGCTTTTTTGTTTTGGAAAATTTGGAACTTTAAACATTACCTTTGCATGCACTGTAAACTAGTTTTCTAAATAATGTTTTGTTTTTTTTGCAGTTGTTTACCTTGAAATGGAAAGTTTTACCAGCTTTTTATGGCGAACAGATGCTTAATCAAGTGGTCAGAATGGTCAGAAGGCAACAGTGGACATAATAAAGAATTGATAACCAGCGCACAAAAATACAGTTCCTGCATTAGTACCACTCTGAGCATCTCCTGTCTATCTTTGTGGCCATCTATATAACCTGTTTGTTGCCATAGATTCGTTTGTTGTGCACTACTTAAACACTGAGCATGTAGTAGAAGAAGGCAGAAACTAGGAATCAGAATCAGATTCAGAAGTAGCTTTATTGCCATGTGTGTGTGTGTGTGCACACACAAGGAATTCCTTTTGATACAAAGGAGCCGTCAGTGCAAACAACAAAGTACAATACAAACCACAAACATACAATAATAAAGTGCAAACAACAGTAAGAGTCTATAAAGTGTGGTGTGCTTTACTGCAAACTGCAAATCTACGTCTATGTCACCATTTGTTTCTGGAGCTAGTTCCTCAAAAGCTCTCTATAAAACAGATGTAGATATGAAATATCTTTTTGAAATCTCTATTCATGACTCCTACAAGTCGTTGATTCAGCTTGGAGATAGATTTCTTATTTTATCAAGTTGGAGGAGCACTCCCAACATAAAGCATATGAGATGTTTGATGGTACTAAACATTTTATGGCTTATAACTACAGTTTATGCATTTTGTAACAAAAAAATTAGCTTCCAATTCACTTTTTCTCTTCTCTCTGCTGGAGTGGGAGCTGGTAGTGCTGAGCAAATTGAAGTGGAACCTGGCGGCCATCACCCCACTGGACTTCATCGAGCACATCCTGCATAAACTACCCTTTCACGAAGATCGACTCAGCATGATCCGCAAACACACGCAGACCTTCATCGCTCTCTGCGCCACAGGTGAGGCAAGGAGAATGTATATTAGGAATATGTCAGTACACCTCGTAAAGGGGCCATATTATGCCAAATCAACTTTTAGAGCTTTCGGCCTTTTACTGTTGTACTGTTGTTCCCCCAACAGAGACATGCGTGAAGTTGTATTTGCTGTTTTTTGTGCATTGTTTTGTAATCCTATATTCATTTTTGGGGATCTCCAAAAGGTTAGAGAAAATTATCTGTGCCATTAATTTTCTTCCCCTACTACAGCTGTGGTCTAAAAAAATCGACTTAAATCAGTGAACAAAAAAAAAAACGTTCAAGACACACTGTTTTAATTAATATATCAAAAATATATTTTCTTTTTATTACGCTATATTAAATGATACACTCATTCATTTTTTTCCTGCTTATGGGGTCTCCAGCTCACATTAGGCGAGAGGTGGGGGTACACCCTGGACAGGTCACCAGTCCATCGCAGATTAAATTATACATTTAGGTCCAATTGTTAATTTGTTTTTACATAAAATTTCAATTAAACACAAAATATAATGTGCACAGTTATTTTATTAAATACAATGAATGGATGGGTTTCACTTAAAGGCGAATTACTTTCGGTCAACTCTTTAAAACAGTTGATTTATTCATTTTCTGTACCTTTGGGGCTCGTTTAAAAGTAGATGGAATGTATTTGTTTGATTTGGAGGTCTATTTCCAATACTTTTTTTGTGATTTTGTTGTAAACATATGATCAATGTTAGTGATCTAAAAGGGTAGCGAAACCTACACGTGTCGCAGGGGCGCGATACTGGTGCCACAGATGTCACTGGAGACCAACATCAATCCGTAATTGTAATTGTTTGTGTGTCTAAATATATGGCAAACTCAAAGGGCGTAAGGTGAGCCTCGCCTATTCAACGGAAGCTCAGAGAGCGCGCTCGCAGTGTTCGCGTATTACGTTAAAGATAAAATCGATTTAAAATAGTTAATCGCTAAAATAGATTTATTGCCCAGCCCTATTCCCCACCAATCAAAAATCTGATTAACTTCCCATTTTCATGTGTAGCAGCGTTCTGTCTTCTGCTACATTCACACAGCAGCCCATTGCGACCTGTATCTGAATTGTTCATCACAGTCTGAACGACTCAATATTTTTAAAATCTGCTGTGGTTCTAGAGATACATATAGATGATTGTTTTTCAACAGGAAGCTGTGTCTGAACGTCCAGGTCATTTCTGAGTAGATAATGATACAAATTTAAAACATTGGGGCATTTTCAAGTGAGCTTCTATCAACATCTGGGTTCTTGATGCAGTAGTCATGGATACAGAGTCGTACAGTGTGAACTTTTATACAGTTTACGCTGTAGCTAAATCGTACGGCTGAAAAAAAATTGCACCGTGTATTACAGGCTTTAACTCCACCGAACTACAATAGCAGTCTTGACAATCAAAGTGCTTTGTTTTCATGCACATACATTTTTGTTTTTTGTTTGTGTTTTAATGATCAAAAGAATATGATTTATCATCGGGAGCCGGACCAGACAAATACTGTATTATGCAGAATAATCATTGATTGCCTTTATTGATTCATTCATTAATTAATAAGGTGTTTATTATTCCTATTAATAGTTTTTCAGCAAAGAACCCGTTTCTGAAAGTAAAACATTCTGATAAAGAAATAATTTCACAAAAAATATATTGAAAAACCAAAAATATTCAAATTTTACATTTTTTCTCAATGTGTACTGTGCTTCAGAAGTCAGGAACAACCCTTTCACTTCATATTGGAACTCTTAAGTTCCCAGTTTAACTACGAAACTAAACAGTGGGTTTGACTGAATAACTCTTGTAATATTTTTAAAGGATTTAAGCAACATTGCACTGCAGTTTTAAATAAACATATTGCATAAAATAAAAAATTCTACTGAATTTACTGATTTCCACACAAAATGTGACTGATTTAAGACAAGAATTAGCTTTAGCTTCATATTGACACTTCAGCCTTAGCTGAAAACGATTAGTTTTTAGCAGCACAACAGCGATGATACTGAACAAATCATCATCATTTAACGGGGAAACTGAAGTCAGAGGCGCATAGACGGTCGGCGCCCACGCTGTTCATTTCCAAAAGAAAAATTAGACCCGTCATATTAACACACTGCTGCGAGGTAGAGACACACAAGGCTAAATACTTAGTTAAAAACAAATCATTACCAAAGCAATTGCTTCGTTATTTATTAAAAAAAAAATTAGCTTTAAATAAAATGCTACGTTTGTAATTTTAGTCACAGTGATCTCCCTGCTCTCTCCATCTCTCTTTCTGTCTCTCGCTCTCTCTCCAAAATCATCCCGTGGGTCGGATTGGATGGCCTGGTGGGCCGGCTGTGGCCCGCGGGCCATGTGTTTGACACCCCTGATTTACAATGTTTGCTCAATACTGTAAAACATCAGAGAAGTGCAAGATGTACTTGGATTGGAAGGTGGCTTTTTATTTTATTTTTTTTATTGTTTGGCTTTTGCTGTTTCAATTTTGGCTAAATCGAAATTTAGTTCTTTAAACAGCTATGGTTTTGTTTAGAAAAGAATAGAAAAATACTAAATCAGTCGATAGGGGAAATATTTTTTGCCATATCGGCCAGAATTAACGTAGAAGGATAAAATGCTTATGAATCAAACAATGTGATTTTGCTTAAGGTGAAGTACTGACAAAAGAAAATTCTCCATCCAGAAACTTGAATTTGAGAGAGAACAGATGAAAGAACGAGTGAGAAGCCTGGTGTGCTGCTCTCTGCCTTGTTATTTTCGTCTATATTAAAGCATTGTATATTTAACTGTAGTATGGGTGTGTTTCTGCGGCCCCACATCTGTTCAAAAGGCTGAAGCCAAGCAAACACCAGGAGAGCTTTTCTGAGCTGTTTCAAATGCTTTTGCTTCGAACAGACAGGAATGTTGGTTAAGAGCACAGCTGCTCTTCCAGCTTGTCCTCGAGTGCAGGAGGTTTATCAGTCGACCGTTGCATCCTCTGAATCAGAAAAAAAACAGATGAAACGAAGAAACAGCTCAGACCCATGCAAAGGAGGGCTATTCCCATGATCTGAAAGCAGAGGAAGAAGGGGAGTGAGTTCATGGAAAGCTGAAAGCCCTCGGAGAGATGAAGGAGGAGTGGGAGGTGAAGGAAAGCACTCCCTCTTTTTCCATTGGCAGCTGCTGGAGGAATGGAGGGAGGGATGTTAAAACAGGTCTGAAACTAGAGAGCGTGTGAAAGCCAGGTTGAACGTTTGTCTGTATTTCAAAACAAATGGATTGTTTCCTGTATTTAGACATCTTTAATTTATCCAGTACTGTGTATATGACCTACACAGTGGTAACATTGGAGTGTGAGGAACATTATTGGGGTGATCAAGTGGGCATTGTCCATCATCAATGTTTCGGTGATTAAAACCATTGTGTAAAGGCCTCTTCAAACTGATCCGAATTGAGTTTGAGAATCTTTGGATGGCTTCTCAGCAGGGTGCTCTTCCGGATCAAGGAAATATTGGTACAATGATGGTCCCCACCTGAAGTTGGCGTTTGGGGTACAATAAATGTACTCCTCGCCACACGGGGAAAGAAGAAGAAGATGATGACAGAGAAGAAAAAGTAGAGTGTTCCTTTACAAAAAGTATTAAAAAGGCTGTTAAAAATAAAATTAATTTCCTTTCCAGAGCCTTTTCCTTTGATTTTGTTGAAAACAGTGAGCATTTCAGTTCAGGTGTTAAATGGCTCCCCTTTGGCAAGGTTTACCTTTTGCATAGATCCCCTTTTTGTTTTATTTACTGCCATATAACATTTAAAATCATTTAGTCTTTTAAATCAGGGGTGGGAGTAAACTGAACTGGAATTAGTTTTTTTATGTCAACTTGAAGTCTGTTGGAATTATCAAATAATTTATTCCAGAAGATACAGGAGAGGGTATTATGTCCAAATATTTACAAAATGTTCATAAATAACATACAGATAACTAAAGGCCTATACACACTGTAGCAGGTGGGGAGATTGACACTGACACACTGGCACTGCTCAAGGCTATACAGGGTGCTTTAATAAAATTAATGCACCACATATAATTAAAATAGTCACTCAGCACTTGTCAGAAATGGTGGTTAGCAGATTAGGCGTGTGCGCATCTCCTGATAGAGCGTTGTGAGTGGTCCGGGGTGCCTTCACCCAGATCAGTCTAGTGGCATGTGTTTTTCCTACCAGAGGTGAGGAATCCCGTTGTGTTGGTGCATCAGCGGCGACATTCTAGATCACATCAGTGGGCATATTCTGGGATCCTTCGGCTCCCGGTGGCTCTCACTGCATTCATCCGCTACTCCCAGCAGAGGGAAATAGTCCACTTCTCCTGCGCTGAACATTGTGACTCTCCGTTCATCGGCTGCGTCGCACTTTAATGCGCACAGCTTGATGACATGCAGATGGTAAGCTTGTGCAGGCCGATGAGTAGCACCTTGCAATGCTGATCAGCCCCACACTCCGTCACAGCACCGATTTTAATTTTCGGGACAAAGTTTGTGTGACAACGTGCCTCAACAGAAATCCATGAGCATCAATGGGACATCACACTTCTGACAGAATGAGTGGTGCCAATGAAAAGGTTTTGCATTGCCATATTGGTTCTGTTTTTCACGAGGAGAAAAAACAATGAAAGCTAGCGCTTTTGTTGATGTGAGTAGGACGTTAAAGACACGTTTTTTTACAGCGACTTCGTACAGAAAACAGGAAATCCCACCACAAATCCCCTTTTCTCCAGATTTTCTCCACTCTTTGATTTCTCCTCTGTTGTCGTCTGTTGTACCGTAATCAAGGAGAATCATTGCAGCAATATTTCCTCAACACAGATGAAGAGCACTCTGCTGAGAAGCCATCCAAAGATTTGTGCGAATCTCAATTCGGATCTGTGTGTAGAAGCCTGAAATTACACAAAGCCAAAACATTGTTTGACCCCTGACTCAATGAATCATCCAACCTCAAGACCTGGTCTTTTATACGTTGTTTAAAAATGCAATTTAGTTCGGATAAAGTCTTCTGTTTAATATGGGGGTTTTGGTTGACCCGCATCTTGGACGTGAGGTTTTTCACCGTTGTAGTGGTTCTTTGGTCTTCTGCAAATGAGAAAAGGCACTGGGAGTAATTTGGCATGAAGGCATCCTATTGATTAATTTCAACTTCAGACAATACATTTTAGTCACACTTTATTGTTAATAAAAGAATAGTACTCAAGCATGGTACATAAAAAGATCAAACCAAATTAAATTGTTGAGAGATACTAAAGTAACCCTTCAGATCCCTGATGTTTCCGTTTTTTCTCAGATCACAGCTTCACTATGTATCCTCCCTCCATGATCGCCACAGGATGTGTGGGAGCCGCTGTCTGTGGCCTGCAGCCCCAGTGGAGCAACCAAAGCATGTTGGGCGAGCAACTGATCCAACTCCTGGCTAAAATTACACATACTGAGGTGGTGAGTGTTCCACATGCTTGTGCTGCACCGCATCTTGTAGAAGAGTTGGACAGTGAAACTGAAACACTAACCGGTTGAGTTGATTATACTCAGTTCGAGGTAAACACCGAGTAAACATGCTAAAAGGTACATTTAATGAAACACACCATATTTTAAGAACTAGATTAGAGGATTTAATGAATATGCTTTCTTTTGAATGATGATCTATTCGTCAAAAACCGTCAAAAATGTGCGTATCTGGGTCAAGTTTGTGGATGAATCGAGCAGTGGACATAGCAGACGTGCGTGCTTATGACCGTATGTACAGCACATTCATGCATGACTGTATAGAAAGGGAGATTTGTGTTGTTTTATGAATGAGAGTTTACGTGTGTTCACTGCAGCGATGATGGTGTGTTTTCAGAGCTGCATATTTGTGGCGAGACACAGGCCTTACAACCACATCTGTGGATTAAAGCGTGCGGCTATACACACATGCGCTTGGCTTCAGGCTGTTTTGAACATCGCAGAGTGAATCGAACCAAGAGTGAAGGCCCCATTTAATCAGCTCACAACACGTTCATTCTTTCTCAATTATAAGTGCTGGAAAATGCACCAGATGTCGCCGTTAGCAGCCGTTTTTTCCCATGCCTGTCGTTGCCAGGACAATGGTGCTCGTTGTTGCTGATTTGCTCGGTTTTTAGAGAGAAGTCAGGTTTCAATTAGCCTGAGAGACTAGGGTTCAAGAAACCAATGCTTCATGGATAGAACCAGTGCTTCGTTCGAAGATAGTTCATTAGGGGTGTAACAATATATCGTGGTACACTATAATAATCGCAATACAAAAATGTTACAATACGTATCATGGAGCTACTGTGATATATCGTCTAAAAGAGGGTATTAAAAAAGCTGTCTCTGTAGAAACTAACCTTCTTCCTGCCCTCAGAGGCTGGATTACATTACACTCGCATCCATATCAAACTAGACCCTGACGTTCTTTGCTTTAAGGCAAACTTTAAAAAAAATGTTTTGTTAATTTTACAGTTTCAGTAAATTTGTAAATGTTGTCTTCATTTCTGTTCCATTTAAAATTTTTGATTTTTGACCAATTGTTACAGCCCTAGTAGTTATATATTGTTTATTGAAGATTTTTAATCAAGGCGGGCGCCTTGACAGCAGCACAGACAAAGGCACAAGAAGCAAATTTTAAACGGTAGCTAAAGGAGACAGAAGATCATAAGTGGTATTTTGTGAAGGATTTTTAACATGCTAAAATTACACTCTGGAACACTGCTTATGGAAAATAATCTATGAAAGATTAAATAGGTTTTTGCTCCCTAAGAAGACAGTTATGAACATAGGACTTTATGGAATAGTAGTAGAACCATTTCAGCAGTGACACCCACCAGTCCCCACCACTTACTGCCTCTTTGACACAGATGTGAATAAGACTTTATATTGAAAATAAATGAAAATACTTGGAAAGAATATGTTATATTTATGTTATGTACAAGGGATTGTAGGAAGTTTGGGCATCCCAGGTAAAAAGTTGTATTAATGTGTATAAAGAAGTCCAGGAAAGCCATGAAATTACTGTTTAGACATTCTTATAATATGTCAAAAAAAGTTTGATTTAATTTCCATAATTTACACTTTCAACGGAAAACAAAAAAGGCATTTGCAAAAGTTTGGGCACCCTGCAGAGTTTATAGCATGCACTGCCCCCTTTGGTAAGCTGACACCTGACAGTGTGATTGATTGTTCTCAATCATTGTCTGGAAAGACCATTTGATGTCAATCTCAAAGTTTCTAAATGCCCAGACTCATCTGACCTTGCTCCAAGAAACAGCACCATGGGTTCTTCTAAACAGTTATCTAGAGAACTGAAACTGAAAAAAGTTGACGCCCACAAAGCAGGAGAAGGATCTAAGAAGATATCAAAGTGTTTTCAAATGCCAATATCCTCTGTTCGGAATGTACTTAAGAGATGGCAGTCATCTGGAACAGTGGAAGTTAAAGCAAGAACTGGACGACCAAGAAAAATATCAGACAGAACAGCTCGCAGGAGATGCTTGTGAGAAAAGTAAGTCAAAACCCATGTTTGAGTGCACGATCCCTCCAGAAATGTCTGGCAGACACTGGAGTGTGGTACACTATTCCACTATAAAGATATACTTGTACAAATATGGTCTTCATGGAAGAGTCGTCAGAAGAAAACCTCTTTTTTACGTCCTCACCACAAAAATCAGCATTTGAAGTTAGACAAACCTGATGCATTTTGAAAACAAGTTCTGTGGTGAGGTTAAAATAGAACTTTTTGGCCGGAATGAGCAAAGGTACGTACAGAGAAGAAAAGGCACACAATTTAATGAAAACAACCTCTGTCCAACTGTTAGCCATGGGGGTGGATCAATCATGCTTTTTTGCAGCCAGTGGCACAGCCAACATTAGAAGAGTAGAAGGGAAAATGGATTCATAAAAATTTCAGCACATTTTGGACGGTAGCTAAATGCCATCTGTGAAAAAGCCGAAGTTAAAGAGAGGATGGCTTCTACAAATGGATAATGATCCTAAACAAATTACATCAAGTGCGTGACAGACAGCCCTTAAATCTCAAAGAACTGGAAGAGTTTTGTACGGAAGAATGGACAAAGATTCTTCAAACAAGAATTGAAACACTCTTGACTGGCCACAAAAAGTGTTTACAAGCTGTGATACTTGCCAAAGGCGGCAGTACAAGATGTTAACTCTGCATGATGCCCAATCTTTTGCAGACCCATATTTTGTTTTTCTGTTACTGTGAAAGTGTAAATGATGGAAATATAGACATTATTACACCTTTTTATAAGGCGTGCCCAAACTTTCGATCCCCACTTTAGATGTATTTACGTTTTCACGTGATAAATGTACAGGTAAGGAGTAGGGCCTTTATAAGTGAATGGTATGAATGGCAAATGGTATCACAGGCATCTACACAGCGATCCAAATTGAGATTTGCATAAATCTTTGGATGGCTTCTCTTTTCTTTTAAAGAAAACCAACAGTGTCACTGCTGAGAACACTATTATGGATTTAAAGCATGTGTTAGAAAAGGCAAAACAGTTTGGTCAAAAATTGGTCAAAAAATTAAGTATAAATAGTAAAACAATAAATAAAAGGTTTTTCATTTGTTTAAATAAATGCATTTAAATTTTCTAGGTTGGTGTAGCTCCCCTCCTAGCATAAAATGCATCAGACACCACTGCATCTAAAAAAACCCACTCTAAAAGCGACGGGAACATTGGCAGCTGTGAATTGTTATTTAAATTAAATTATTCTCTCCCTCTTCTTCCAGGACTGTCTGAAATCCTGCCAGGAGCAGATTGAGCAGTTACTAAACAGCAGCTTGAAAGAAAACCAGCAGCAGCATCAAGCATCACAGGATGGCAGAGTCAGCAACAAAGGGGCACAGGCTCAAACCTTGTCGTGCACCCCTACAGATGTCCGTGATGTCGACTTATGATGAGAACTGAACCAGAACACAAACCTCTCTTTAATTACTGCAACAGTTTCACGTTAGATGAGTTGGATGTCCGTTTGTGGGTTCAGGACACATGTAGGATATTTGATAAATTATACAGCTGCTCTGTTTTGCATACTTGAATTGAAACTGAATTGGCCTCAAATTAGAACTTATTAAATAAATCACAGTAAAGTTCGTAATGTTGTCTTTTAAATGACATCTGTGTTTGTGACTTTTGCCATTTTATCAAATATTACTGCTGATAGTATGACTAACAACATGTTACAGTCATATTATTGGGCAAATTACTTTTAAGCTATTCAATGAGTGAATTTAGCATTTCAGTCAGATTTGTTTGGTTGTCATAGACATATTAACTTGATAGTGTAAATACACAAATATATGTGACTTATTACAGAGGAATGTTACTGCATGCATAGCCATATACGGATACGTTAAAGAGATGCGCAGAGACTGTCATGAGCACAGAGAGAGGATTCTGATGGACACGATGAAAGTAGTAAAGACTGACATTGGTGTGGTGAGAAGGGTAGCATTAGGAAAGATTTAGCAGGTTGTTTAGAGGGTTTCTGGACTGATTAAAGTCATCAATAATTTAGTTTCTATAGAAAGATTGGACAGCCTAGGAGTCTTTCAACAGAGAGCTAACAATGTAAATGCACTTTCAGTTATCACCTCTTGCTGATCATCGATGGTATACAGGAGTAGGGCGACTTATTTCTATGGGTTTAACTTTTTTGTATGGTTTTCTTTTAAGTTATTTTCGTTTTGGGGCTGGTTTCCCATATTTAGGAGTGGTTACAGATTACTGATAGATTAATACATTTAAACCGGAACTAATCTTAAGATTCAGTGATATGCAAGCATTAGCTAACTGAGTTTAGTTGTGTGGAATTTGATGTTTGCTGTACGGAAGCTTGTTTTACTACAGGAGAACATAAGTGATTCTGACTTGATGACATAATTTCTATGAATTTTGTCTCTTTTTTGGATTCTTGGGTTTATTTGTCCCCATTCCATATTAGAGGTGTGTGTATCCACATTTCTGAGGGTAAATGTCCTACTAATACCAAATTGAGAAGGAAAGTCACTCTAATTTCATTTTTGAACAGTTTAGTTCTAGGGTTAAAAAAAAACAGCTTCCATACAGTATAGATAGCATGCCCTTAAATTACTTTGTCTTGTACGTTCTCAAACTATCAATCATCTACTTGAACTTTTCTCATTTATAGGAAAAAGATATTTTGAATGATTACACCATTTTTCTTTATCTCTTATCAATAGTTTGTGCACTTTGATAACCGATATCTTAAGTCTTGTATATCTTCAGCAGTTGACCTAAAATAACTCCGAGGTCTGCTGTGTCGAAGGTGTAATATGTTGTGCCAACGGATCTATGCAAATGAAATTCAAAGTATCTTTGAAACAATGTTCATTAGAAGTTCATGTTCAGCAGTTAGATTCTGTTGAGTTTGTATGCTTTTATATCTCCATGTCATGTTTTATATCGTATTATTTCTTCATAAACATTTAAACTCTTGTTCCAATGCTGCTAAAGAAAAAAAATGAAAAAAGAGCTATTGTATTAAAGTTTCCATGTTGCTGCTATATGCCAGAAGTCTTTAGCTTTTTTAGGGTGTTTTCTGTTTTGCATTCACACTGTGCCAGTAAATTTTCCAATCCTTTTATACAGCAAACATGCATATGATAACCATTGACTTATAGTTGCATGATCAGTCTTGCCTCATTTTCTGACCTCTTTTTCTCACTATTATATTAATGTGTGCTATTAAATGCTTTTTGTGCCTGCCCACACTCTCAATACCTCAAGGCAGGAAGTTTATGGAGGAAGGGTGGCTTTTATGAAATAAGCTTCTGTGTTCGTTCTTTCATTATCTTTTCAGAAATTGTCACACATGAGCTATATGATGGGTTTTTTGGTCTAGTTAAAAATTACGACTTTTTGTTTTAGTATGTTGAAGCAGTCCTGTTTGTTAATGCTTCATCATTTTGACGCAAATTAAAAAGTTCAACATTTTTGCAATTGATTATTTCTTGTATTTGACGTTAATGTTACCTGAATTTGACCCAACAAAATAAATTCATTAAACATCAATTTGAAGAAGACTGTGTTCACGAGCTTTGATATCTGAACCCCATTGATCAATGTAAAGTTGTGTATTTGGTGTTTCTGACATGTAGCATCAGCGTGTATTTATTTATAATTTACTGCTAATGTATTTCGACGGTTAACACCAGCTAAATTCCACATGTGGAACAAATTTCCACAGAAAACTGACATATTTTAGGGAAACATCGCTCTCTGGTGGAATTTAGCCCGCATCAAACGGCAGCGTCTGAGAGACGTGACGTCATTCGACTGCAATGCACGTGGATCCCTGAACCAGGAAGAGTCAGTTTGATCTCTAAATCTCGCATATAAACATTATTATGCTGACGTTTGCTTTAACCATGGTTCGACAGTAAGTGAGTTGTCGTACTTTATATTCGTATGCTAATGTTTTTGTTTGTATAATGTTTCTTTGTTGGTTTGACTTCTCTAGTTAGTATCTAATCATATTGTCATTTCTTTTAGAGGACAAGCATCATTTTATTGACTCGTGTTTATTTGGCAAACAGTAACGTTATGAAATCTTTAAAACGAGTCACCTGAACATTTAACCTGAAATGATTGACCTCTACAAACCTGGAGCCAGATGGATTTGAAACCTAATGTTTAACAGTAAAATGCCAATAAGAACATGTTTACTTTGTCAAGCCAACGTGTAAAAAAATGTCCTGCTTGAAAGTAACTGGCAACTGTTCATTTTCTGCTGAATGTATGCTGTTGTAGTTAGTTGCACGTCATGCTGTAAGGAGATTGCCTTAGTTTGCCCTGCCACTTTATATTGAGTTGTAAAAAATGTTTGTCTCTATGATGTTGAGTGTGAATAGTCTTTTTCTAATTGATGCAGTATCAAATGTTTTGCATTACAGTGGGGAAACCCAGTACAATAGAGATAAATTGCTTCAGGGTGAGTAAATGTACTCTTAATGTTGATCTTTGAGTGGAAATGCAATGAAAGCTTTTTCTCTAATGAGTAGGTCAGGGAGTTGACACACCTTTGTCTGACACGGGACATCAGCAAGCGATGGCAGCAGGACGCTATTTAAAGGATCTGCATTTCACCAACGTCTTTGTCAGTAACCTGCAAAGAGCAATGCAGGTGAGTTGATCTAGATTCATTTTCTGTGAGAATCTTTCCTAAATTTAAAAAACGTCTCATTTTATAGACCGCTGAAATAATCTTAGGAAACAACATTCATTCTTCTGCCACTGAAATGGTGTTGGATCCTTTGCTCCGTGAGCGGGTGAGGGGTTGCACATCAGAGCTGCTTCTCAGAATTCGTTACATTATTGCATTAAATTGTTGGTTTGATCAGGGTTTTGGTGTGGCTGAGGGAAAACCAAAGGAGCATTTGAAGAACATGGCAAATGCAGCGGGCCTGGCTTGTCGAGATTACACACCACCCGGAGGAGAAACACTGGAACAGGTGGGAACTTTGATGTCCTAGGAGAAAATAAATGTTTGATGGAGCATCACAGTAAAATTTGCCAAAGAGTGTCATTTGGCATCTTAATCAGTGGCTCAGATTTTGTAATGGTTTAGGGTGTGGGTATTTATTTTATTGTAAAACTGTATGTAAAAATAATGGCAGTATTAAAGTTTTGGACTACAGTGGTACCCCGAGATACGAAAATAATCCATTCCAGGGTGGCGTTCGTATCTCAAAGCAAGTTTTACATGTAAAACGCCTAATCCTTGCAACGACTCTCAGAAACAACAGTATAAGTTTAAAAAAAAAAAAAAAGAGAAAAAGTAAAGTAACGTTTCTTCAATCCTTAAATCTACACATTGTTATTGTAATAAATGATAATAAAACAGAATAAAACACCGTAATATGTACATTATGCGGTTATAGAAAAGATCTTTGTCTATAAAATCATGAGTCAAGTCATGGACATGCATTAAGCAGAGAAAATGTTTAAGGAGACTGAACCAATCATCTTCGATAAAGAAAAGTGACCAGAAAAATACTCAATGATTGTGATCAGCTACCACTTAAACATCTGGAGAAATCAAATGGTGGAAAAGTACAATTGCAGGAACTAGGGCTGTGTTTAACAGTGAATGTGAGAGCATTGACACACACAATGCGAAGAGAGCAAAACACTGATCAGTGTTTTAGAAAAAAGGCTTCAGTTTTCTAAGTTTCATAAAGAGTTGACTCTGGAGCATTGGAAGAACATCGTGTGGACAGATGAGTCCAGGTAGACCCTGTTCCAGAGTCATGGGGAAATCAGGGTAAGATGAGTGGCAAATGAAGTGATGCAGAGCTCAGATCTTAATAAAGAATATTTGGGATGTGCTGGAGGAGACTTTGCAAAGCAGTCAGACTCTACCATCATCAAGGCAAGATCTTGGTGAAAAATGTATGGAACACTGGATGGAAATAAACCATTGGAGAATCTTTGCAAACAATGAGACAGCAAATGCGAGCGATAATTATAACTAAGGCAGTCTTTTTTTTGACCAGGCAGTGTGTGTCGAAATATTAAACAAAACAACTGAAAATATTAATTTTACCTATATGTTTGGAGAAAGGTGCTACCATTGAATTCACTTCAGTATTTTTTTCTGGTAACAACACTCAGAGCTATTAAGATGTTTTACTGAATTTCCAACATCTGTTCTGGAAATGTTGTCCCGGAAAACAAAAATGTAGTGAAATTATCTGGGTATTTAATTATTTAAACGTGAATTGTGCAGTTCATTTTAATGGACCAAAGATGTGAATGGGGTTAGAATTAGTTAGACATGCAAAAATTCATCCAGACCAGAAAATCAACATTGTGCAATGATTTCTGAAGAATACCAACCCTGGGATGATAATAATAATGCAGGATTGATTTAACTGTACAATAAGATTCAGGAATCAAATTCACAGCACAGTATCTGAGGCATCTGAAATCTGTCCCCAACCACTAGAGTGCCAAATCACATCTGAGAACTCTCCACCTACTTATTCACGTAGCCAATCACCATGCTACTAGTTACCACTTGCCTCTCATATAAATGCAGGTCTAGCCCACGAATGGTTCAGCTCTGATCTGTTAAACCATGTGCAGTCAGTCATGTTGAACCTTCATATCATAACCCTGCGCTGTAAAATTAGTTTTTTTTTTTGCAGGGTTCTGTGTTTCATTGTGGTATATATGCTTGCCCAAGTCACAAAGTAGACTGGACTACTGTAACACTTTGTACAGTGATCTCCCTGACTGGAGTTGGTTCACAATGCAGCTGCCAGGGTTATCACAGGAACACCAAGAACAGAACATATTATTCCTGTCTTCAGGAACCTTCACAGAAACAACTCTTCAACTCTTGCATTCTAATCCCTGAATCAACTGGCACAAATCATGTTCTGAAATTGCTATAGTTTATTTTAATCTGTGTTTTACTGTTTTCACTCTTCAGGCATTGTTACTCCTGTCATTTATTGGTGTGTAGAGTCTTTGAGAGCCCTTCAAATGCATTTTATTAAGGGAACACTAAACTGCAATCACTTATTGTTAACATGTTTGGGCTAATGGGTCCATTTTTTTTTTAAATTGTATACTGATTATTATTTTTTGTTTATATTATTATTATGGTTTGTTTTATAAGGGTCAAATACAGTGGGACAAAAAAATATTGTCAGCCCTCAATTATGCTACTGCTCTCACTTAAGACGACAAGAAAATTTAGATACAAAATAAGAAAAGTAATCTGAAAATGCACATTAGAAAATAGGTATTTTGTCAATAACAAATTAAATCTCAATACTTAGTTAAATACACTGTGTTGGCAATGACCGAGGTAAAACATTGTCAGTCTTCACAAGGTGTTCACATGCCGTTGCTGGTATTTCACACAGCTGCCATTTTAAGACTGAAAGAGAGGCTCCAGTGGGATGAAACCCGAAAGTAGAGGTAAACAACCATGCATTGATAACAAACCTGGAAATACTGCCAAGACATGTAATCATTTATTCATCTTCCAACCCACTTATTCTCTTTTGGGGTCACTGGGGTCTGCCTATATCCAGCACACATTGGGAGAGACAGGTCGCCAGTCCTTTGGAGGGCAACACACATTAACACCTAAGGGGGAATGTTAGATTATTAAATTATCCTAACCGCCGCATGTTTTTGGGATTGTGGGGAAAACCGGAGTTACCGGAGGAAACCCACGCAAGCACAGGCAGAACATGCAAACCGACTAACCTTCTAAATGCCACAGTGCTACCCACTGCACCACCATGCCGTCTGCAATCCCACGGACTGTTTTATTGATGGCTTCATCACCAGTGTAGAAAGTAATGTAAAATATACAGTTGTGGACAAAATTTTGGAGAATGACAAATATTAGTTTTCACAAAGTTTGCACAAAAGGAGAAGAGGGAATGGGGTGGGATGGGAAAGAGAACAGACTCGGGAGTCGAACTTGAGTCAGCCCTGGGCAAAATTGTGAGTGAGCCCACTCTCTTAGATGAGAAGGAACCTCACACGTGAATTGTCACAGGATGCTTTACTGTTGGCAAGACCCAGGACTGATGGTACCTCTCACCTTTTATTCTCTGCATAAACCTTTTTCCAGGTGCCCCACACAATCGGTAAGGGGCTTCATCTGAGAATATGTTTTTCCCCCAGTACTCAGCAGTTTATTTGCCATACTCTATCCCTGGTGTTTTTTTGTTGAGAAAAGTGGCTTCTTTGCTGCCCTTCTTGACACTAGGCCATCTTCCAAAAGTCTTCACCTCACTGTGCGTGCAGATGCGCTCACACCTGCCTGCTCTCATTCCTGAGCAAGCTTTGCAGTGGTGGCACTCAGATACCGCAGCTGAATCTTCTTTAAGAGATGATCCAGGTGCTTGTTGGAGTTTCTTGGACGCCCTGAAGCCTTCCCAACAAGAGTTGAACCTTTTTCTTTGAAATTCTTGATGATACTAGAAATTGTTGATTTAGGTGCAATCACAATATCCTTCTTGTGAAGCCATTTTTATGCAACACAACGATGGCTGCATTCGTTTCTTTGCAGGTCACCATGATTAACAATGGAAGAACAATGATTTCAAGCATCCCCTTAACATTTCACTTCTACTATTCTAACCCAATCAGCCTGACGTAATGATCTCCAGCCTTGTGCTCATCAACATTCTCACCTCAGATAAAAAAACGATTACCGAAATGATCTCAGTAAGTTCTTTAATGACAGCAATGAAATGCAATGGAAAGTTTTTAGGATTAAGTTAATTTTCATGGCAAAGAAGGGCTATGCAATTCCACTGATCATAACATTCTGGAGTATGTGCAAATTGATATTATAAAAACCCAAGCAGCAACTTTTCCCATTTCCGATATTGATGTAATTCTTAAATCTTTTGGCCATTGCTGTATTACATTATTGGTCAGATAATGACTCATTCCTACAGCTTTGAGTAGGAACATACTCACTAGTAAGACATTATTTTTCTTGAATTTCTTTGAATTATTTCTGGGTTTCTTCCTCTCTTTTCATCTTTCCATGGGAATCTCCATGCTTCTTATAAAGCAGTAATGTTTTGGGGCTGTTGCTGGGCAACACAGACTTTCAACTTCTTTAAAAGATAGAAGTCGCAGAGTAATCTGTAATTGACCAATTGGATATTTTAAATCAGATGTGCTTAAAAGTAATATTTAGCCAATCTTGGTGTGTTTTCTCCGAGCAATGCTAAACCCTCTTATACGGAAGGTACTGCTTGTTTTTGTACAGGTAAGGACTCGTTTCAGGAAGTTCCTCAAAACTCTATATAAAAGCATGGTAGAGGATCATGAATCAGCATTCAGCCCTCACTTATCAGACCCGGAGGAACCTGTAATCAATGGACTTGCAGATGATGGTGTGAAGAGTGTCCCTGTCCATGCACTGGTGGTCAGTCATGGTGCATTCATTCGAGTGTCTGTTCGACACCTAATTGAGGATCTGCAGTGCTCGGTGCCTGTGGGCGTCAGGATAAACCAGCTGTTTTCCCCATGCCCCAACACTGGCATCAGCAGGTTCATCTTCAGCTTGTGCAGAGAAGAGAGTGGGCTGCAAGTCTCACGGATACACTGCGTGTTTGTCAACAGGAAAGAGCATCTGGAAGAGCTTAAGCTTTGCAACTGACTGGTATAAGCAGTGGTTTATTTCATGAGGAAAACTGTTGGCTTGATTTAGTCCATCCTAATGTCTTCAATGGATGAACTTTTGTAAAATGACTGGAAGGCTGTTGTGTGCCCTGTTGGTGTAGTAATAGTGTTCTGAAAATAGATAAGGTTTTTCATGTTTATTGATATTTAAAGAACATTTTCATTGGTGTCCATGCATAATGTAGTGTATTTATTAGTGACTATAATTTCTATTATGGAAGTATTTGTGTGTTGTTTTTTCTTGTTGTTTGTAAATTATTGAAATTTTATTCATATGACTGAATTAAATGTTGTCTGGTGTTAAAGCACTTTAGTCTTTCTCTCAATCTTGCTCTCAAAACTTTTTTGAATCACAGACAAACTGTACTGTGTATTAGGATTTTCTCCAAATAAAGAAACCAGAAAAGTTGAATTTTTCTGTAATGTATACTGATTGATTTTGATTGTCATAATAGTGGTCGTCATTTGCACTTTTTTTTTCATTTTATTGTGTGATTGTCTTGCTTTAGCATATTTGATGCTAAACATGCATACCTTTATGAAAATCTGAGACACAATTCCTCCTGAACTCCTATTTTTTTTTTACTTACTGAAAGAAATTTAACTATTGAGAAATATTTATTAGAACTTTAATGCCATTCATTCAATTAAAACCACTGCAATAGGCTGTTCCCTCAAAAACCTTTTAATATTCAGGGGTTTTTTAAAGCACATATTGTTTCCTCTTTTTCCCATGCCAACAGGAAATAATTGCCATCTTTGGTCCCATGTTTTCAGTGGTCTTCCATCGTTCATTTAACAGCAGTGAGTGAACGTTTGGTTGAGATCCTGGATGTCTTTAAATTGTCCCTGTCCTGCCTTTCAAGCAAATGAGAGACAAGTGTGTGACCACACATTCCTCTCCTCCTACAAGAGCTCCCAAAATATCTGCGCATAGAAGTCACTTTTAATTTTTCATAGAAATCAGAATTAACTTTTATTAGAACACAAACCCTCTTCGACCACTGTTTTGAACTAAAGTCCCCATAATTGGTTGCTATGCTTATGACAATGCACAGCAACAAGGAGCCGATTGGTCTGATTTGCCATTCACCACAATCACTATGGTTTGCTAAAATACCTTACTATGAATGTACATTTCAAGCGGTCACCACAGAGATAGCATTTGCACTTCTTTAACTATTGGTTAAAAACTAGTTTTCTTCTGAAAGTATCACAAGTGTAAGGCTGTAATCAATATGACTACATTAAAACAACAAACGAAGAATCACAGCCCATGGTTGTAGCAATGCAATCCGCACAACTTTGAGCCGGATCACCAACTGTCATACTCACATATTGTTTTTTTTTTCAACTGAGACTATGCCCATTTTTCACCTCATTCTCACCAGTTCATGTGCTTTTAAGACGATCAATTATTTCTGCTACGCATAAAAAATGTATCATGCGGGCTGATCATCCCCTTCTACTTCTGACTGATCTACATTTCAATTGGTCAGTTCCCTGAGTGTGATCTCAGGAACATCTGGTTTTTGTTCATTGACAACTTGGCTTTACCAACTGTTCAGACATATTTTATCTATTACTTTAACATAAAAATCTATATATAGCTTTATGTTTTCTGAACAAAAGTTGACACAGCTTTAGACATTTTTACCTGAAACTCAAAAAACTGATTGATGTCTAAACTCAAATAGTCATTGCTGTAATTATCCTGAACTCCTTAGTGTTGGCAATTTTTATTTACAGTGTTAGGACGCCCACTACGGGTATCTTGGCTATAGTTTGACTCGATTTAAATTGTCCTGTTAAATGTATTTTTTATTTATTTTTTTTAACACTCAAAAGAAAACATGTAGTAGCACATATCTAAATGTGTAGGAAAATGTTGCCTTTTTATTGTCATTTAGATATATATATATATATATATATATATATATATATATATATATATATATATATATATATATATAAAACCCCAAACAATTTTGCCTATGAAAGCATTTTATAGATGTACTCATTATAGTCCATGGGGATTGTTGAATCTCTGGGGAATGTGCAGTTTGATGATGCAGCAACCTGTAGGATAAACAGTCAATGGATTCTGCTAAGGACCTTCATTAATCACAGAGAGACTAATGGAGTGCAACAAAAGCACCTCATACTTAAAATACAAGCTTGGGCTCAATTAAGACAACTAATTATCTATACCGTTCAATTATACAAGGTTATATGCAGATACAGTTATCCATTATAAGTAAAGTAAAGTGAACTAATACCCAAGACACTCGTAAATTGTAAACCAATCATTTCAAGTGCCATTGTCTCAATTATCATCATCAATGTCATCATGAACCCCTTAATCCACCTTCGGGCAGCCCTCATTATTTGGAGAAGGTTCTCACATCCAATTCTAATGCAGATAATAACATCTTTGCCCGAATAAAGGTGCTATTATGTACATAAATATAATAAAAAACAATTAGAATTTAGACTCTGAATTTCAATCTATCCCATATAACATAATTTATCTCAAAATATTCTTCAATCTAGGCCCCTCATTCTGTGAAGCTGCTTTGATCTGTGTAAATAAATTTGATTTGTCGAATTATTTAATTGGTTTCAACAAATGAATACTGTGTATGTTTTATGTTAATTCACTTCTGCTATTTTGGTGTGATTATGTTGTTTTGTGAACCTAATGCACCTACCTCAACTTCCAGAAGGTTGAACATGCACCAATTGGCACATTTGACAGGTTTGGTCAACTTGGTATCAATTCTCAAAACAAATAAATGGATTGTGGACTTTATGAAATTCACACTTACAAACAAATAAATCCATTTATTTGAATTATGTATAGCTTTATTTATATTATTATGGTGAACTTGAATAATTAAACTTTAATACTCACACATATACCGTATAATATAATATAACACATGTAATTCAGTTCAAGAATTATGAGATTGTCAGTCACATAGTCTTCACTCTTAAATCTACTTCAAGCCAGCTAAAATCCTAATCTCACAGCTAATTTTAGCAGGCTAAATCTTGAGCCTTGAGTCTTGTAGCCTCAACAAAAAATGTGCTAATAGCTTTTTTTAGTTCTAAAAACTTTGAACAGAGGTTAGAATAATTTGTTAGAATTTTAACATACAGTTATTTGAACAAATTAAAGTTAGTTGGCACAATTCTTTTTTTCAAAACTTTGAAGCTAAATCTTGTGTCTGGAATCAAATTTTAGCCATTAAATCTGGAATATAATTTAACTAAATTGTGAGTCTTTATCTAAAAAGTAATTTGATAAAAGCCCTTTTCAGTGGTGTAAAGTAACTAATTATTTTTTTTCTCAGAAATTGTAATTTTGTGTAAATTGTAATTTAGAGTAGAGTTTTAATTAAGTTTTAATTTATACTTTTTTGCTTTTACTTGAGGACATTTCAGTTAAATTAACTCTACTCAGAGTGTATTTGGTCTCACTGTATATAGAGTTAAACCAACTCTGAAGGAGAGTTATTTAAATAAGTCTATTTGAACTAAACCAAATACACTCCAAGTAGAGTTAATTTAACTCTTAGGATTTTACTGTGTAGTTCTTCAACCTGCCTTAACTACTTTATTATTTTTTTTATATATTTTCTTCCACAGTAATTGACACCTATCCTGTCCAATCAAATTGCCTATAAAGAAATGATCCCCCAAAAATGAGATATAGCGAATGCAACCAATCCAATACTTTCACATCAATACAATCAGTAGAAATAGAAATTATTTTTTAAGAACAACTCGTTTATTTTCTTTTATCATTTCAAATCCCAATAAAATAGTTGAATGTTTAATTATGTAGCAGTTATTCTCTCTGTCTTTCTGTTTTGCACTCTCTATATCTCTCGTTCTCTCTTTTTCACTCTTGGTCCTCTCTTTGTCTTCCCTCTTTTTTACTATATCTTTCTCTTTGCTCTCTTCTACTTTCACTCTATTTCATTCGCCTGTATTTGACTTTCTTTTTCTGACTCTTTCTCTCACTTTCTCTCTTTTCAATCTCTCTGTCTCTTTTCTACTTCACTCTCTCTTTCTCTCCTTTCTTATTTATCTCCTCTCTTTTTTCCACCTCTCTTTCTCTCTCTCCCTTCATGCTCTCTACTTGTCTCTTTTCTTTCACGCTCTACTTTTTTCTCTCTCTCATTTGCTCTCTTTTCCTTATCTCTTCCTTTTGCTCTTTCTATCATTATTTACTCTCTCTCTCTCTCTCTCTCTTTTCTTCTTCTCTAATTCTATCGTGCTTAGAAATCCCCTTAAGAAAATGGCTCTGATGGGATATTATCTACTGTTGTGTAGTTTTAAAAGAGCTACTTTTTACTATTACTTTGAATTGTGTTTAGAAAAGATACTTTCACTTTACTTTTACTCGAGTATAAGTACAAATAAAAACAAATCCAGAATAAGCAGTGCAACATGAACTCTATTCAGATCTTTGAATTTAGGATGTGGCTGATAATGGAAAGAAGAGGCTGTTTATTTCCAGAAGTGAGTGAGCTGTGTTTATCTGGAAACATCAACGTAGCATCCGGTCTGATGCGTGCCCAGGATGGAGGAAGAGTAGGTGGTGGTGTAGAAGTGAGCTGTGTATTTATAGAGTCCCTCCGATGCTAATGCTGAAATCTCTTCAGCGCTGCATTCCCAGCTCCTAATTAGAGCTGTTGTATCTGCGGCCGCTGATTGTACTTCCTGTGCTCTCTATAAAAGGCAGTCTGTATGTATTTCCGCCTCTAGAGGCCTGAGGTACGGTCCTGTACTCCTGCAGACAGGAATGAATTGAGGTTAGTTTTACCCAGAAGCAAACCACAGTCTGACCACATTGGACTGTGCCATAGAGGCTACAGGGGCACGGTGGGCAGCGAAAGTTCCTGGTGCATTGTGTTCCGGATGTCGTTTGTCCCCCATGACTCCAAACGGTTGATTTTGAAAGTTTAATGCAGAACACAAACTGCTCTTGTAATTCTGATCATTGCCCCGATAAGAGAGAGAAAGAGAGAGAGGTTTCCCAGGGCAATGGAAAGTGCCCTTTTATCAGAATGTTTAGAAGGTACAAAATGGTTTAAATGAGTTTCCTGCTGTGTTTGGAAGCTTGGTGATTGGTAAACATGTGGACATTGTGGATTTCACAAAGTGGGAATCATATGGAGATTATTTTATAGTTTTTGCTTAGTCAAAGAAATATACATGCAAGTTTCACACCCTCTCACTGGGTTTGCTTTGTGCTGTGACAGTGACCCAGTGCTGCATTGCAGTAAATCAATCTGGGCTCTGCTGGACAGAAGCACTCCTCACTCCAGCAGAGGGCACACACACCATCACGGCGGGCTCCCTCACATTTCACTTTTTCTATGCATTTCTTCTTCTTTCATTTTTTGGATTAATTCTTTTAAACACATTTCAAATTGACTCATGGCTGAGGAAATTGCTGAACACTGTGTTGCTTTCTAGACAGCTTCGCCTTCTCATACATCTTCAGCTTGTAACTTGCATATCATTAGACAGAAGGAACATTGTGTGGCCTTTCTGCTTCTGACTGATGATTACATTGTGTTTTTAGCCTTTTAATGAGAGATGTGATGTGTAAATGAGTGCCGCAGGCTCTATTGGCTAAGAAAAGAACCTGCGGCATAAATCAATCAGCTCCCATCACATGCTTCCAACCCTGATGATGGTAAAAGTTTTGTGTGATAAAAATGTTAACAGAGCAACTATTGTTTAACCCTGTTTGATCTGTGGAATGTGGCAATGCTAAATATCTTTTTTTAGTACAACCTCTCATTCTTATTTCTTCATTTTAAATTCCATTTTAAAAATAATTTTACAACAAACCTGAAATTGTACAAAAATACAATTCCAAGGACTACATTTTGTCATTTATTTACTGCAAAATTTGAGAACGGACAGTGTTTGATGTTTTATAACAAAAATTAAGTGTTGAGACAAAATAAAAATTCATAAATCCCCCCCAAAAAACAAAGACAAGGTCAAAATAATAATTATATATATATATATATATTATATTATATATATATATATATATATATATACTGGTATATGGATTTTTTGTGCCAGAACTTTGAAAAACACCAGCCTTTTCACAGTTCTTGTTCTTCCATGGGTAATCGCTTCTTTTCAACACTAGCTGGCACTGATTTGCACAGATTTGGGGCCTGTAAAATGAAACTGAAAGACTGACATTTTTCCTCACATTTTAATTTTAATTACCTTGCAAATGTTGTCATTACTCTTGTAATGTTGGTTAACATCCAGAAATATAAAAATAATTAACCTTTTTGAAACCCTAACGTTATATTTGAACTCAAAATTAAACAATATGTGGGGTGCCGTTATTTCTACTTAATTCTAAAAACAGCCGGTGCGATTGGCACATGCACCAGTGTGTGTTAAGGGTTAGGTCGAAAAGTTCAGACAGAGCAAGTGCAGTCAGAAGAAGAAGTTCTGTCTACCTTGTTTTGTATCTTCACATCTACTCTCTGTTGTTTCAGTCAGTGGAGCTTTTCATGGGTTGAAATCGTCTGCCAATAATAAAAGTATACTCTACCAGTCAAAGCTCCTCCTCACTCCCCTCCTGTCCTCTTCTCTCCTCTATCAGGGATTCGTTCTTCTCTTCCTTCACATAATTTCTCCTCTTAGTAACTTATTTCACCTGTTCTCTGTCAACTTGTTTCCTCTGCTCTGATCTCATGTCGTTTGTCTCCTCCAATCTCCCCTCATATTCTCTCCACCTCCCCTGTCCTCATTTCCACTCCCTGTTTCTTTTCTGTCCTCTTCTCTTAGCTTCTCTCTGCTGCTCTTTTCCCTTCTTCTCTGCTCAATTCCACTTTCATATCTTTTGCCCTCATCTATACTCTCATCTCTTTTCCTCTCTTCTATTCTCCTGTGTTCTCTTCTCTCCTATTTCCTCCTTTCCTTTCCCCATGCTCTCCTCTCATCTTCGCTCTTCTGCCCCATCTCATCTCTTCTTCTCTGTTGACACCTTTTTTCCTGTGCTTTAGTCTCTCCTGCTCTCCTCTCATGTCCTTTCTTTTCCTCTCTTTCCTCTTGTCTCCTCTCTTCAGGACTTGTCTGATATTTTCTGCTCTCACTTCTATCTCATTTTTTGCTCTCCATTTTGTCTTTCAGCACTCTTTTCCTCTACCCACTGGGAGTGAGAATGTGTAAACGGGTGCAGTGATAACAGACAGGATGCCAGTCATTCCAGTGATGGGGGGTTGGTTTGAGGTTAAAGGAAAAGCTGGGAGTTTGCTGAATCAGTCTCTGCTTGCGTCATTCTGCTTGACTTTGCTCTACTGAAATCCTACTAAACTAAATTTGCGCTCACCGGCTAGATGGCACAGGCACCTGGATAATTGCAGAGGTTTATACAATAGATATAGAATATGCTGATTAGAAAATGGTGATAATATTCTGTCATCGATTTTGTTCTTGTGCTTTTTTGAATCTTTGCAACTATCTTGAAGTTGTCATTTCAATGGGTGATCAGATAGACTTAATCACTAATACTGAAAAGGCTGGTGAAACTTGATGGTAGCTGTTGGTGTGTGGTGCACCATCCTTTATCAATGTAATCTATTGAATGAACCCCTTACGGCCATAACTGGCTCTGCTAGACATGCAGCACAATAAGCTGTTCTTCCCTGATCTGGATATTAAATAGTGGATTTTCTGACAAACAGATCACAAAACGTAAAATCCAAATAACATTCTCTCCTCAACCAACATGCTGAACACAGGCATTCCACAAGGTTGTGTACGGAGCCCTTTGCTGTTCTCATTTTACACACACATATTACTGCAGGCCTGTGCATGATTTTACCACCAAAATAACTGTTACAGAGGAAAATGAGAATCTCAACACTTTCATTAAACACATTTTGAAACCTGCCTAAAACCTTTGCACAGGGATTTGCAAAAAAGGTTTTGCTAATCTTTCGAAATTATTGGTAATATATTCCTTAAGCTATGTTCGTAGTTGGGAAGAAAGCAAAGCAGGCTTATTAGAGAAATGACAGGATTTAAAAATGTTCTCTATCAGGATCTGTGAATCGAGAGGTCAAAGATATACATTGATTCTTCATTGATTTCAATATCAGAGCTCAGAATCCATATGAATACGATCCAAACTAAATGTCTAGTTTCCTCCTTCGTGAGCGGCTGAGAGGTCAGATTCGATTCGAAATGACTCTGCACTTTTTAGCCTGCCAGCCAATATAGACAGAATCAAGGTTGTCGGAAGAAAAGAGAGAAAAGCATCACAAATTTTTAAACTCAATCAGCAGTGGTAGGGTGACCTTTGGTTTTAGGCTGTACGTCGAGGGCCTGGTTGAACCTGAGTCATTGTGCTGTAGTGCGCGAATGCTGAGTTGCCGTCTCTGCAGGATTCTGATGTTCCCGGCTTGTGAACACACTGTGCTTTTACTGCTCTTCATGCAGCTCCGCCTGGCTCAGCCCCCTCAGAATCCAGCAGTAGCCACGAACACCTCACACTCCCCTTCTGTAGACAAGAAGGTAAATATTTGCAAGCATTTTATGTGTTCATAGAGGGGAAATTTAACAATACAGAAATTTGTTACAGTAACGTCTGCTGAATCATGAAGACTTTTATAAATATTTAATTTGGCATCAGTGTCACAAGTGGTACCAAACACTCCCAGCAATTTCCACCTATCACCGTATGCTCCTAGCTTTTTTCTATGGTTTGGGAGTTTGCTTCTTCCTCTTTTACATATTTAGATGGATTTTGATCTCCATATCTAGAACTTCCTTTGTTTTTCAGGCATACACATCTATCTTAATTGTAAATCCGGGTGACGCGGGACTGCTGGAGATTACCGGTATCTCATTTCTATTACTGGACACACCCTGCTTAGTCCTGGGACTAAAACTCAAACTCGCAAACACTGTAAAAACAACAACAAAAAAGTTTTATATCATATTTTTTTAATAACATTTTTTGCATTTTAAAAATAAATTTTTCTGCTCTTGGTTAGTGTTAAAAATGATTAAAGTACTGTACGAGATAGATTTTTTGCTCTAATAAATGTATTTTTAGCTTCTTTTTTAAATAATTTCTTTTACATTTCATTACACAATAACTCCACAACAGTCCTGAATTTGTACAAAAAAAAATAAAATCCCATGTAGTGAATGTTGTCATTTTTGTTCTGCAAAAAAATCTCACAAATTGAAAAAGAACAGTTTTTAGATTTCATAACAAAAAATCTAAACAGGTGAACGTTTCTTAAATCCTTTTCACTGTTCAAAGCCATTTTTGTGCCATTGTGTGTTTATGTGCTCTGAAAAACAAAAGCCATATCATAGGTCTTGTACTTCCAAGGAGCATACCTTCTTTTCACGACTAGATGGCACGGATTTGTGATTTGTAAAATGAAATTGAAAGACAATTGCACATTTCTCACATTTTAATTTGAATTACCTTGCTAATTGTCTCATATCTCTTGTAATGTTCATTTAAAACCAAAAACATTAAAGCTAATAACATTTTTGAAACATTTTTGAGACAGCTGGTGTAATTGACACGTGCAGCGGTGCATGCAGAGACTTCTACGGGTTAAGCTTGATTTTCAAATTTCTTTACCATATTTTGCCTTTTCTTTGATTCTGCTCTCTTTTTTCAATACAAGAATGATATAACACTTTTGTTATCACATGTTTGTTTACACAGCATTCACTCTTGCAAAAAGCGTTACTTACCTATGAGAGATGCGAGAGTAGGGTTAGACATTGGTTAGCACCCTTCTTTCCTAATGAGACAAGATGCCGACCAAGTCTATAATGAAGTTATTTCGATTACACTATAAATAACCTTTTCTCTATTTTCAACTTTTTGACTATTACCGTACAAGTGTAGTATATAGTATACTATACTATACTATATATATATATATATATATATATATATATATATATATATATATATACGCTTTGGTTCATAGGTTGAGGCAGTTCCTTTTATGCTTTTGAAGAAACCCAAAGGTGAACTGAAGGCTGCTCTGCCACTCTTGCATGTTGAATTATTGATCAGCTGATTCGGCAGGATGAGCAGCCTGACTAATGTCCATCTCTACCCCTCTCTGAACACTTTTACACCCTGCAGCACCAGCTTCACTTTCATCAAAGTGCCATCACGCAAATTGTTTAAGTCCTTGAGCCCACCACAGCCCATTTCAGTGAACTGGTATAAGTCCTAGTGAAATCAGAGCGTCTCCGGTTAGCAGGATGTGATGGCACCAGAGCTCAGCTGCTTTCCTGAATGAACGCAGTGTGTGTCACATTTTAAAGTGTGCGCCGTTGCCCCTGATCTCATGTGTGAGATATTCTTTCTTGGATTTCGACGACTCTCTTCAGCTGTTGCCTCTAAACCCATGCTAATACAAATCTAATTGAAACCACAGGAGATCCAGTTACGCGGTTAGAGAAGCACCCGCTGCACACAAAGCCCTCTGGAGTTTTACTGATTACACTGATTGTATAAACGCTTTGTTTTGAACCTCAAAAATCTTCATTGTTTTACTCACCGGCATGACTTCGGCTGTTCTGTTGATTGACAGCTGTCTGCTACTAAGTGACATATAATGGTTTTATTAACATGTTGTCATATTTCAACATTTAGAAAACAAACAGAAACCATTGTTCATGATACCATTGGGGCAGGGTGAAAAACATATCTGTCAATAAGGATGCAGTTGGCAGACCAGCATCATAAATCTGTGGGCAACTGTAAACTAACATACATTACGTCTCACACCCTCCTTTGTCAATTCATTCTTTCATTGCTTTTTTTACCAGTGACCAGAGTCACTACATTCTGTTGGTGCCAGCAGACTTTTGGTGAAATGTAGGGTACACCCTGGACAAACCATCAGGAAAATCAGGAGAATTTATAGTCTTCAATCAACCGAACACATGTTTTTGGTCTTTTGGGGGGATATCGGAGTCCCTGGAGGAAACCCACGCAAGCACGGTGAGAACATGCAAACTCCTTCCAGAAAGGTCACCGCCTGGCCCCAAACCAGCAACCTTCTTGCTGAAACTCTACTGTCAATTCTTGTGAATTGCCATGCTCTCTGGCCAAACCTGTGAGAGACGTGATGTCATCAGTCCCACTGCAGTCTGCTTTTTGGAGATGCCCTGACTATATCAAAGCACAGATGCCCCATACTCACAGTACAGACACGTCCGAAAGAAACCGGTTCTCGTTAAAGGTACTGGTGATCCAAAAGAAACAGTTTGCGATTCAGTGTACTGGCGATCCGCGACTCGAGAACGACAAACGCTCTGGCAGCTGCATGATACGCGCATGCACATCATCAATTTCACAGCGGTTTGAGTAACTGGATAACTCAGGAAACTGGTTTATTTCGAATCAGAGGGAGAGCACGTAAAAGGAAAAACTTTAAGTAATTTGTGGATTAGTGCTTACAGGAGACACACACAGTTTAAAATGATTCAGTTCGATTTGATGATCTGGTTTGACCGGATCACCCAGAGAATCCAGTTAAATTGAACAATTTGTTTGTGAACCGGACATCACTAAAGTGAAGCCATCTGAGGCTAGTCTTGATAAGCTCCTCTCGAAACTTGTCATATAAATGACATTTGTATGGCCACAAATTTTTTGTTATTTATTAGATAATGATGTCTATGTGGACATGGCCTTTCCATTAAAGCCTTTTAGGTTAGAAAATCAAATACACAGAAAAGTGTCATAATAAAAATGAATGAAGTTTAAGAACTCATCACTGGTATCTGTATTATTGTGATTCTGAGCTTTTGAATTATTTACATGCAGTAGAAGCTGTTGCAGTGCTCTCTCTCTCCATCAGAGCTGGAGTTTTCCCTCAGAGGAACTGGTGACGCTGTAGGTGCTGCAGGGCTCAGAAGATGCTACTGATGTGAGCTAATTAAATTGTCACAGTTTAACAAGACTTGTAAGCATTTCAAAGACAGCTGATGGCTGCTGAGCTACAAATGTTCAAGTCATGACTTTTATCTTATTGCTACAAACTGCAGTTCCTCTCAGAATAATTAACCTCCTCAGATGATTGACAGCTGCCATACTTAATGGACTGTAGCCAATACATACTCCAGTACAGGGTTTTCCCTACCAATTTCGCCGGAGCACACAGTGTGCCGTGAGATATTGTGTGCTGAAGGAAATATCAAATTTCACCTCATTGTTTAAATAGATAAAACAACCTGGTTTAACTCGTTTATAAAATAATTGTGTTTAATGAGAAGGCTTTAATGTGAACCACTACGACAACCACATTTTTTTTTTTTCAATTCTTTCTGGTGGTTGAAACCTGGTTGAAAGCTCAAGGAAAGCCAATTCCTGATTGAATAAGTTTTCTTTAGGCTTGCATTTATTCTTTTGGAATCTTCCATGTTGTTCTCAATGAACCTGTGCTTCTCACTTACAAACAAAGAACATTCATTCATCTTCTTCACCAGCTTGTTCCCTTTTGGAGTCACTGGAGTCTGATGGTGCCCCCTGTGAGTCCAAAAGGGCGAGACATCCTGTACAGGTGCCAGTCCATCACATGGCAACACACACATTCACACACATGTTTTTGGGCGAAACCCACACAGCCAAGAACATGCACCGGTCACTGGCGAGCCTTTAAAAAGCACTTATTAGTACGGCTAACAAAAAAAGGCTTCAGTACGTTATGACGTGTAAATATTTGAATTTGGAGCAATGGAAGAAGGTCATGTGGTATGATGGGTCCAGATTTACTCAGTTCCAGAGTGATGGGTGCATCAGGATAAGAAGGGAAGCCGATTAAGTGATGTACCCATCATGTCTAATGCCTTCTGTACAAACAGTGCTATGATCTCAAGTTCCAGCAACACTATGTGCTCTATGAGGTCAGCTGACTCCTTTAATATACTGCATTACCATACGAAACCATACGATTGTGATCCAAGATGACAATGTCAGGATTCATCAGGGTCAAATTGTGAGAGTGGTTCATGGAGCATGAGACATATTTTTCATAACATAGACGGGCGACCACAGAGAACCGATCTTAACCCCATTGAGAATCTTTGGGGTGTGCTGGAGAATGCTTTGAACAGCGGTTAGACTCTACCATGATCACTGCAACATCTTGGGGAAAATTCATTGCAACTGATAGAAATAAATCTTGTGACATTGTAGAAGCTTATCGATACAATGCCATTGTAAATGTGAGCTGTTTCAAAGCTAAAGGCAATACAAGAATTGTGACCTTTAATTTATGCTATCTTTTTTTGTATTCTACCAGTCGTGAGAATCGAATGATTTGTGATTTAAACGTCACTTTTTCAGCTGAATATCTCTATGTAAAGTTTCTGTACAAATTGTATCATATGCAATGTGTCTCCTACCAATGTCTATGGTTCTGTTAGGTGGGAGTGAAGCACGGGGACTCAATTGCAAGTTCTCAGACAATATTTTTATTAACTCCAAAATGCAGCGTGCAAGAGCAAGTGGCTATGGCGAGCCTTTGAGATTCAGCAACCGTCAAATCTTGAAAGGAAAATCACCATCTTAAGATTTGGGGGGCTGGACAAAACTTCAGACTTATAGACGAAAGGAATTTCAGGTAGGCAGCGATAACTCGAGTTGGTTGGGTAAAGAGTGAAAGGGAAGGGGGGATTATCAATCGAGTGGCACCAGCTGAATAAAGGATGAGAGGAGTGCATTAGTGAAGGAAAGACACAACATGACAGAACAATGACATGTCCCAAAAAGTTCATATTTCACATTCAACAACTTTACAAATTTTACTCATAAAATATTATTTGATATTTAATTTTTGTTGGGTAAATATTTTCGCAGGTACTTGCGCTTTTACTTGAGCAAATATCTAATGTCTTCCCAAACCAAAAATGTTTTAAAAAAATTGTTCAAAATTATTTGTTTGTGACATGACAAACTTTAGGATCCTATAGCCACAACTCTTGACATATTTACTCAGGTAAAAACTATTGACAGGCCAAGCTGTTGAGTTCGGAGAGTGTGAAAAACATAATGTGAGAAATAAGTTAATGCTCCACATCCTCAGGTGAGTGTCTGAAGTGAGGATGTGAAGTTTTCAACTGGAAAAATGATAAACAACTTATATGGGTTGATGACAATTTCTAAGCTGACACACCATATTATACAGTGGTTAACTTCCCCCAGCTTATGTTAGAGTAGTGATGGTGTTGTGCTGTTGGGTGTATATGAAAACACAGTGGTCTCACAACAATTTACTGATGATGTGATAGACAACATAAAGGGCGGGTTAGGATCTCTTAAAGGGCCAGTGTCATTTTGATCTCTGCTTTTTCTGGAGGTAAAATTCTGTTGTCAAAATTATATTTTGTGTGTTACGAGTATGTCTTCTTTAAGAAATGCCATTTAAATTAGTAAACATTTCTATTTAATGTATCTGCTTCGGTTTGAGTGTAAAATTCCTGTTTTGATAATCATCCAATGTCATTAAACACGATTTAACATAGACTTGGAATAAATTCAGACACGCGTTTTGTGATTGGCGCTTTTCCCACTTCCGAACTTTAGGCGAGTAAGCGCTGCGCACCTGGTTCAGCAGCATCTGCTGACGTCAGCGCATTGCGCGCGCTCCGAGAATTCCTGAAGTTGCGTTTTTCCAGCTTCATCTTCATCATCGTCATATTTCCTGACATCAATAGCCGCAGCTTTGACGGGGATGCAGACATGACACGGCGCGTGCGCCTCGAGAAAAGTCATGATCGGCACGCAATTGTGAGAACGCAATATTCTGGAATCGGCTCCTTGAGTAAACCTCCTGCACAAACAGCCTGGGATGTGACAGACAGGAGTGCCACTGCTCTCCGATGACAAGTGGACTGTTTTACACCATCCAGCTAAATAAGGAAGCGTGGCTGTCAGACACATGACCACCGTCCCGATTTGGGCCATGCATGCCAGAGTGCCCATCGCATCTCATGATTGCGCGCAGGGCCGACCCCCGTTTCACACATGGAGTGACAGCAGTGTCCCATCATCATCATCATCATCATCATCATCATCAGTCGGCTCGCAACTATCTCTCTCCTCTTCCTCCCCCTCCCCTGTGATGTCATGTAAGGATGAGGGTGGCTTCTGAGGTGAGAAAGGGATTTTGGTGAGTGGCGGCGTTCCTCGCGATCCGAGGCTTCGGAGCTGCACAACATGGTCAGCACCAGCTTCTCCAGCTCGTCTCGTGTGTCCGCGCTCTCTCCGCGTCCTCCTGCCGCCGCTCTCATCTCGGGCCACGAAGTTTTGACCTGTCTCGCTAAAATAAGCCTGCTCCACCATGCCGAGGGGAGAAAAACTAGAGGAGGGGTATTTTTAGTGCCATTAATTTTGACCACGTGCCCCGAAGGTAAACCCGATGGCCATTGCGCAAAGGTTCCTCATCAGTATGTCCTGCGAGGCCACCGCGCAACACTGGCCAAGGACTGCCGTTCTACTTTTGGGATTGCTCCTGGTTGGGATCGTGTCCTCCAGTCCGCTTCCCAGCAGGACTAACAGGACAAGTTTAGTGGAGAGGCGCTGGGAGAGCCTGTTCTCGCGCTCCGTGTTCGGGATCTCTGGAGAGAGACCGGATCCCAACTGGGAGAATGACTATCTGCTGGGCATCAAGAGAGTGCGGAGGCTGTACTGCAATGTAGGCATCGGGTTTCACCTTCAGGTCCTCCCAGACGGCAGGATAAACGGTGTCCATAATGAGAACCAGTACAGTGAGTTGATGGAATGATCATGGCTTAATGAATAGCGCAGAGCTCTTCGAGCCTGACTCTGTTGGAGGCATGGACAAATCTATTAAAACACATGATCCGTGTCTCTTGGTGCTAAATATCTGCGCAGGGCTAAACCATGCCATGAATGCGGGACGGATTTAGATGGGAACTTATTTTTACCCCCGGCTCCTTGCGCAGCTTGTGACATCCTCGGCGCAGAGAGGGCTGTTCATCCTTGTCCCGAGTTAATAGAGTAGTAGCGCGGGGGGTGGGCGTTTGCGCATCCACTCAGAGGGTCCACCCCCGCATGCCAGTTCTGTTGTTGCGCGTCACGCGGAGCCTCGCATTGTGTGTGTAACATGCTTGTTCTGTGTGATCAGGTCTCATAGAGATCTCCACTGTGGCCCGGGGAGTGGTTAGCCTGTTCGGGGTGAAAAGCGAGCTGTTTGTGGCGATGAACAACAGAGGGAGGTTGTACGGAACGGTAGGTGTGCGTTCATTCAGGTGCATGCGTCCCGTTCTGCGTCGCATGATCGATGCACGTGATAGTTACGCACGAAATACGAGATGCACGCGATCACTGCCTTATCAAAATAATGATCGAGAGAATTGCCCAGAGATGTACGTGCAGCTGTAGCAAATGACTGGGGAGCGTTAGATCCGGGCACAGCGCCAAACACCTCGAGCTAAAGATTTATTATAATTACTAGGATCAAGGCAATAAATGCACACCTCATTCGTTTTATTAGCAGAAGAGCTATGCATTTATCTTGCTTACCTCGAGGCGACAGACAACTCCAATTCAAAGCAGAGATATTAGGTGCTGTGCTGATTTGTTAAAAGCTATAGTTGGTAAATGTCTTGCTAACAGAGATTCCTCTAGTTTGGGAGGAACTGTGTTGGCAGAAGTTCAGATGAGACAAGCGCAGTGCATCAGTGCTCCTTTAGTTAAACATTTTCTCAAAAAATCGCAGTGCAAAACAATATAGGATCTCCTGCCAGTAAGTTGCTGCACGGGTGATTCCTCAATAAACCAATACTGTAGGTTAATGGTTCTAGCATTCCTACAAATTCATACAAAATTTGCTTGAATTTCAATTAGTTGTCTCAGTTTTCTACACAAAGTTAGATATGTAATTGGAAAAAGGGAACAATTACCAAGCATACCCCATCCTGACACTATCAATTTGATGATCATGTCTGGGTGGCATAGTGTGTAGCACTGCTACTCCATAATTTTGCTGCATTCTCATCATTTTTTAGCAATACCACACTTCTGAATGGTCTTGGTTTATTCACTATATAGTGAATAAGATAAAATTGCACAACCCTATCAATAAAAGCAAAAGAGGAAGAACGAAGCACACAACACTGACCTTTATGCTACGTGTCTATAGGGCTCAAATGAAAGGTTCTGTTTAAAAAACGGATAGTTGTATCCCATTTGTGTGTCACACACTCTAATGACTCATGCACTAATGATTCTTTTTGATATCAGTGAGCTCAAAAGCTGACGGGTCAGTATTCAACAGAGTGTTTCATGCTTTCTATCCTCATCCAAAAGACAAATACACACCAACCTGAATTTTTGTTGCGAAGTTTTGTGCGTTCCATTGAAAGCCACGGGCGCCAACGAGACATCAAACATTGGACCGAACAAGTGTTTCCAACAAAAAAAGAGTTTCGGATTGCTATGTCAGATCCATTTTTCGCAAAGGGGAACAACAGATGAAAGCTGGTCCTTTTCTGAGCAGGACGTGCAAGAGCTGCTCATCACAAATTTTCATAGCAACTTCATACAGGAAACAGGAAACATCTCCCTGCAAATCTTTTCTTTTCTGCACATTTTTTGACCTATTTTCATCCACCAGCAGTTTAAACCGCTCGACATCCATAATTTCTTCTTAATGTTTTTTGATTTCTTCTCCGTTTTGCTGCTCTTCTTGTTTCCTGTTTCCCCCTGTGGCACGGAGTGCATCTGTTTTACCGCTAACTCCATCTTCATCCAGGGAGTGTCATTGCTTCCTACTTCCTCTACACAGACGAAGAGCACCCTGCTGAAAAGCCTTCCGAATATTTAGCAAATCTCAATTCGGATCGGTTTGTAGAAGGGAAACAAAACAAAAAAGTACTGCTGATGTGGGGGAAAAGCCTCTCAAAGCATAGAGAGTCAGGCCATACTCTTACAAAACAATTAGGGGGAAATGCTTTGAATGAAAAGGGCCAACCACACTGACCTGAGCAACCAGTAAGTTCCAACTGAACCATATGAAGGTATAATGGTTACCAACTGTTTATTCCTATTGATTTCGGCCATTTTTATTCACTTTTCGAAGTGCAACCGTCTGTTTTTTGGGTGATTACAGCCAGTGGTTTGATGCTAAAATATTTAGGGATAATCGCTTGATTGACAGCTGTATTACTGCACTGCAGAGGAAGCAATCCTTTGTGGCGGTAGTCTGATACTGTGGCTCCACCCAATTTCTGTGCTGAAGCAGCCTCCTTAATCCAGTCAGGCGTTCCTTTTCAGTTCAAATGGTTCATATTTTATTACTCATAATAGCCATAAATGGTGTTACATACTAAAAAGACTGAACACGTTTATTAAAATTGAGTACCAACATTTGTTCGTAGTCAGCTTTGCTATCAGCAGCCTGGGATTCAAACCAGATTCTGATAGAATTGACTGACATGACACTTTAATGCTGCTTCAGTCACTTTTCTTTGCTGCTTCCTCTTAATTCACCTTCGGCCTCGTGAACTCCCATGTTTGACTAAACTGAAACAATGTCAGGATTTGTTTGAGAAGGACAGAGAACAGGGCCCCGCCTCTTGATAAATTTGTGTTGAGAACGGACCAATAATAGCTGAGTAAAGGTTTGTCTGTCATTTTTTTTTTACTCAAGTGAACTGAATAAAATGAGAAACTATTCCGTTGTGGTCTCATTTTCATCTCATCTCTCATTCTTTTTTCAGCCATCCTTCAAAGATGAGTGCAAATTCAAGGAGACCCTGCTGCCAAATAACTACAATGCCTATGAGTCCTGCGTGTACCAGGGCTTCTACGTGGCGCTCAGCAAACACGGACGGCTGAAGCGAGGCAACAAGGCCAGCACCGCCATGACGGTCACGCACTTCCTTCCTCGAATATGAGGACATCTCTCACAATAAGCTTTCGTTTGCACTGGTCTCCCAGAGAGGTCTGAACACAAGTAACAGAGACGAGACTTGCACCAAAACAGATTGTTTTTTTTGAATGTACATTTGGATAGCTCAGCTCTTTATTAGAAGCATTCTATCCATAGCTGCTTCCTTCTTTTATTTTTAGTTGTTTTTAGTTAATAGTGATTATGGATGAGGACGCTGTCCCATTCATAGTCAGGTGCTTGCCGAGAACTGAACAATGGATGGATGCTTTTCTACCGTGTTTTTATTACCTCAAGAGCTACCTAGATGGTTGATAGGATGCATGAAGCAGCACTTGATGAACTACTTTTGCCTCTGAGCTGACAGAAGCTGAAGCAGCTAATATTTTTTTAGTCTTGGACACTTGTTTGTTGTTTTTCTCTCTCTCTCTCTCTCTTTTGGGTGGACTGAGCACTTAACAGGAAGTAGATCTCTTTCTCTTGCTGCATGCTGCGCTGAGGTGCCTTGGCATTCCCACACACTGCCCCTTTTAACATGCATACTCTGAACGCCCCGCTGCGGCAGAAATAGGGCTCATGTGTTATCTAGGGGCCCAAAGGGACGTACCCACAAGGGGCTCCAAGGAGGAGTGTGCATCTGCTTCATTAGAAAGCCCAATGCTCATCAAAACAGAGAAGTTATTTTTTTATCTCTAATAAGAGCTTCGAAGCTGTACGTATTGTTTGTGAGTTCAGATTTTTATACAAAAAAAGTGAGTCTACAGAGGTTGTGGATGAAGTGGCTGGCACAGTTATATTCTAGCTTACTAAAAAGTAGCACTTGAGGAATGCTGTGAAAATGGTCTTCTAAACCAATAAAAAGCTGTAAATAGTGCAGAGAAGAGCCAGTAGCCTGGGGCTTTGTCGCTTGTGGCACACTGCCATCCATGATGGTGTTTAAGGGTATACGTGCAGTATATATTTGTTTATTTTTGCATCTGGTGCAAGTATCTATATGTCTGACTGTATGTGCACCTGTCCATGTGGATGCCTGTGAGTGAGTATATAGCAGAGGGCAGTAGACCCTCTCTGGTTGCTCTTGTCTTTCATTCAGCTCTATGCAACTGTAATTACAAGCCGGACACTTTGTGGAATCCAGTTGTGGGATTTTGGTTTGTCTGGATGGGTTTCAGTTCCCAAACGTTGCAGCTCAGAGTCAAAACATGCTGGGGAACCTAAGACCCTTTTGCAATGTAAACCGTTTGAAAAGTTTCAAAAGAGATCTCACACACATTAATAGGATTCTCTGAGGTTAACAAGGTGTGTCTCAAGTGGTGCTTTTCCACTGCACGACACGGTACAGTTCAGTTCAGCGTGGTTTTAACGCTTTTTCCACTGCGTTGTGGTCAGGGAACTGACACAATTTCTGCAACTCCCTTCGAGGATGCTCTATAACCGACACCATTCTCTTGATTGGCCAAGCAAGCATGATGTACCTGAGTGCTGATTGGTCTGAGAAATTCGTCATTGCTTGCATCATCGAACATGAAATTTGTTCCAGTCGCACACAACAAGAAGATCTGGAAGCAAGTGGAAAGCCTCGTAAAACTCCCATAATCCAAGAAGCAAATAGAACAGTCCTTCAGCACGTTCAGGACCCATTGTTGTTTTCCAGGTATTACCTGATCTCAAGTTGGACACTTTATTATGTCATGGAAGGGTTGACATGAAAATACACCCCCTTTGACGTGACACTAAAGCCTATAAAAAAGCTGAGCTGTACCATGTTGTGCAGTGGGTATGCAGTGCAGAAGGGTGCTTTCACAAAGACCAGGGGCAACAATTGGTGCATTGTTACTTTAATTGCGTTTTTCTCACAAAAATCTGTTCAATCTGGTCCAAAATCATTGAAACTCACTGTATTCATCCACATCACACATTGATCATGTGTCATATTTTTCTGTACTCCTCTTCAGTTGCATAGAATTAACATTTTTGTACTCTTGGAGAACAAAAATCCAGCAGTTGCATTCCTTTATTTACCATATAGTCTGTTTAAAACTTCTAAGATGAACAAACATTTCTAAAAGGCTCCGGACCTCCTCAAAAATTCAGCTTTCATGAGGATATGTTGTTAAAGCTCATTGTCATTCAATAATACCACCGGTTGTTGACAAAAGCAGTTGATATAGATCAAATTCCAGCAGTTTGTTGCACCTTTATCTATTTTAGTTCAGATCTGGTCATGTTCTTACCATACAAACGCTCCAGAGGTAGCTTGAAAGTGTCTTGAGACCCCTCTATACGCAGGCCTTGGTATACTTTGGTTCACAGATGGAGATGCACCTTTAAGTTCTTACTTGCGTGCAGTTGCCAAAAGAGAAAACCAACCCTATTGTAATTCAACCAAACTAAAGGAGGCAGCTGTGAAAGCACACTAAGTCTGTATCTAACTAAAGTTACATTTTCCTAGGTTTTGAAAACAATATAGTGGTACCCCAAGATACGAAACTAATGCGTTCCAGCGTGACATTCAAATGTCGAACAATTCCTATCTTAAAGCAAGTTTCACATGTAAAACGCCTAATCCGTGCAACGGCTCTCAGAAACAACAGTAAAAGTTGATAAAAAATGGAAAATCAAGTAACGTTTCTTCAATCCTTAAATCTACACATTGTTAATATAATAAATGACTAAAACACCTGCAAAATACGGGTTTCTCTATCTTGCGCTACAGAACAGCACTTTCCACGTTATCAACGTAATTTTTTTTACGACACCTTGACTTTAACATTTGTTATAGCACATTATTGGTAATCTATTCATAATGTTTCACTCGATTTAAAACTGATTTAAAGTGTTTTAAGGCGTATCAGCCCCTTACAGCACACTTTCTTCAACGGGAGCGCAGCGCGATGTGAGACAAACAAAGTGGAAAATAGAGCTGAAATGTTTGTTATTGTTCGTATCTAGAATTTTTCTTCGTATCTCGAAGCAAAAAATTTCCCGCGAGACCTTTTGTATCTTGAACATTTCTTGAGCATGTTTCACTACTTTACGATTTGCTCTAATACATTTTTTTCATTGCATTACATAATAATTCCACACCAAACCTGAAATTGCAATACTGCAAAAATTGAGGATGAACCATTTTTATGTTTTATTACAACAATCAAAAGTGTTGAGACAAAATAAAAATGCATAAATCCTCCAAAAAAGCAAAGACATCAAACCAAAATGTGAAACACAAAATAAATGCAAACTTTATACACAAACATTTAAAACATTTAAAAAATGAAACTAATATTCATTCATTGATTTTTGAAATCAAAATCAAACAGTAGATGGGTTGCGTCATTCAAACAGTCAGTGTGTTTGGCACTCGCACCGGTGAGTGCAGAGACTTCTAAGTGGTAAATTGCTGACCGCGCCCCTTCTCTTCAAGCTGAGTGTGAATTAATGATGACACTTTATTGTGTTAGTGTTTTCAACCAGTACCATTGCTTTGTAGACACTGAATGGAAATATGTGAATTTACCAAAAGACTGTGGGCAGGGTCATGCTTTCCGTAATTCTCTATCAAGGGTTGTGGATGGGATTCGAAAGTTTAATGTTCATTGGTTCATTGTTTCCAACTCCACCTGAGAAAATTAACAACGTTTAACCATTTTGGAAACTTTTCAGCTACTCCCAAGATATGATGATGACAGTTCTAGCATTGCTTAGACCATTAACTTTTCAGTCGAAAATGACTGAATAAATAGCTCTATTTGTGTTGTAAGACCAGTGAAAAATTAAACACTGCTATTTTTAGGCTGATATTATTCAAAACTATTAACCATTCCAGCGTGATAAAAAAACGTAACTTAAATTAGCAGTGTTTCATTTTCTTCTGGTATAACAATACAATGCCAACAAAAGAGTTACTTTTTATACCGAAATGCTACTGGTCTTGTCAGAGTCAGCGATCTATGCTAACTTAAGCTAAAAGGGCTAACAGCCAAATCTGGAGAATGGCTGAATAGACTAAAAATACTATTTATCATCTCATTTGGATTTTGAGAATTCTAAATGTCCTTAAAGTATTTATGGTAAGTCTGGTGACTTTACTGCTGTTAGCGCACGTTTTTTTTGGGGCGGAGCTTTGAAACAGTCGCGCCACCCTCTCCTCTTGTGATTTTGTCTCTGTCCTTTTTTACATCAAACGTTCCTGTGACAGGAAGGGATGATGCATTGTCTATTTGTTTCACTGTCTCTGGTTTATAACTGAAAATGGCAATAGAATGGCTTGATAATGACTGAAAAAGATGAATACATTATTCAAACAATGCTCAGTGTTTAAAAATGTCTGGTTTTCATCTACGGTCCACTTTACAGACCAGATTTTATGAAACCGTCTCTGCTTTGAGTGAGTGTAAAGTCTTTTTGTAATCAGTTCATGCACTGTAAAAAGTCAAACACTCCAAAATGTTTGCTTTAAATATTTTAATGATTAAATAAATGTTATTTACTTAATTTACTCTGTTTTAGAAAAAACAAGTGTCAAAATAAATAAACTTTAACTGAAGTGCTTTATATTACATTACATGCAACAGATGAATTCAAATAAAGGTAAATCAAATTTTACAAGAATATTCTTCTTTGGAGTTTTTATGTTAAATAATGCTTTTAAAGTGAGTAGATACTGACTTTATCCGCACACAAGTCGCCCGTTTTACCAAGTGTTGTGTTAAAGTGATATGAACAGTTAAATATTACTTCATTCTCTTTGCATTTTGCGGGGAAATTTTCACACATACAGAAGCACGAAGGCCATCTTTCTCAGCAGCAGACACATGGAGGATCGTCTGAGAAGGATCACGAAATGACTGAGTAATGTTTTGGTAATAACTCGGTTCTGCTCTGGTTAGTTTTACAAACTGCACAGAATCATTTATATATCTTTATAGAAGTTAACAAAGTAAAATGTTTGATAACTATTATTAACGTCCCAGTGTTATTTATAGGGCTTTGAATCTGTGTTTGATTTATTGGACTATAAAAATCATTTGGGTGACAGTGATTTGTGTGTGTTAACATTCAATGGTCGCACACCAAAAGAATGGGGAAAAAGACTATATCCGGTCAGAAAGCATTGAGTGACGTTTTGGAAGCGATGTGTCTTGAAATATCCACTGAAAGTCTACAATTCTTGGAAATTTGGCGGCAAGCTGAGGTGCACAGGGTGGAAGTAAAGCATGCCACATGTTAAATTTAAAATTAAAACATCAGCAAGAGAGGAAAAAGGTACTGATATCTTTATATGAACTTTGATCAATTAAAAAAGGATTGTTTATTTGTTTACACCAATAGAGTTTGGTGCTGAACTTAGATTTTTGGCCTAGTATCTCTGGCCAGGAAGGTCAGACGCCCCCAAGGGTTCACTTGACTACCACCCTGTCCATCTGTAACCTATTAGACTACAGGTGGGAAGTGGGACTAGAGATTAGGGTCAAAAGATCATAGGGAGTAGAAACTATATGGGTCCCGCAAAGGGCATCTGTTCTCCTATAGTCTCCATGGCCAACCTGAGCAGTGCCAGATCACATGCACTTTGCTTTTCTGGTCCAATGACATACCCACTGAGCAACATAAAAGCCTTGCCAACTGCAAATAATTTAACCTACACTACCTTAAAAAACACAAGTAGTAATTTGACTGATTACACAAAGGTTTCAAGGGGAGAGTAGATAGCTACAATATTTAGAATAGCAAACACAATTTATGTAAAATACACCTTGGTAACATGAAAAGCATCCCTTTTTTCCATCTTGTTTCATTTATCAATCATCAGTGCTGTTATCTATTTTGTCTTCTTTGTGCCATTCACCCATCTGTGAGTTATAGCTCTCTTTTTTATCTGAAAACGGTGGTTGTCAGGAACTGGGAGGCCCTGTTGCGAGCACTTCAGAACATTTGCTGGTCCAGAGTGTGTTCTGGCATTCAAGATTGTTGGTGTTCCTCAAGATTAGGGGTGGGCAATGTCATTCCTGGGGGGGCCGCAGTCCCTGTTGGTTTTTATTCCAGCCCTGCTTCAGTAAAACAGACTGCTAATTTAGCCAAATCCTGTTTTTTTCAAACTTAACCGGAGTTTGTAATCTAAAGAACATGTAGGGTTTACTTGAACTGTCCAAATGTCTTGTGCTAGCTTCCAAAGAGAAACAACCATTTTAAGATCCTTTCTTGAGTTTCCTGCAGTGCCATTGAGAGCATTTGAACTCAAATCAGCGTGAGACTGGCTCGCCTTTAAAATCATTAAAGCACACATGAATCTAGCTCAAACCCAGCTGTCTTTTGGTTCCACAGAAGCAGGCCACACATCATTTCTTGTGAATTTGGAGCAGTGTGGAAAACATTTAAACCTGCTTTTAGCATGTTGTCTCTTGGGAGCTTTTAGGGGTTGAGGAGCTGTGTTTATAACCTGTCCCTCGCTTGTGAAAGCTAGTCTCAATCTGAAGAATGAGCGATGGGTTTGTGAACAGAAGGCAATTGGAGCCCTCCCATCTGCTGATGTATGTCGTCTGGATTTACAGCAACAGCTGTAATAATGTTTATTGGGCATAGAATATTGACATTGGTTTGCTTTTAGACTCTGGATTAGAGAGCTCAAAAGATGAACATGGTGTGTGGCTGAATGCTTCTCATGTGTGGGATATCCTGGAGTTTTGTGATTATCATTAAGTCTCATTTCTGGATGCTTGGTTAAAGAATTAACAAATTAAAGCTGATTCTAAAACAATTGATCATGCCGATAAAGTCCGGCTTTGAACCTGTGCAATTTCACCAGTTTCTTGTCCGAAATCAAAGGCACAATATAAAGAATTTTAAAGTTTCATTATTTGATATATCCCAAGCACCTGAGGACTTACATGTTTCAGACCATGGCCATTTATACATTTGCCACTCTATATTTGTGTCATGTGATCTGTAGCAATGCCATCTAATGGGGTGTACATTGCTATTTCATTTAAAATGTTCTGATTTCGAGATTGAACTTGAACAAAATTATAGAATGGTTAAAATAAGAAGACTCTGTTGACTGATGATACCATACAATTAGTTTGTTTACTACTGGGGTTTGTTAACTGCTGGGTTTGTGATGTAAACCACAGCTGCCAGTTGACTACAAAAAAATCACAAAAGTTAATAAATAATGTTACGACCATAATTGACCAAGTTTGTTACTTGCGGTCATCCTCTTATGTTTTAGGTCAAAAACTTTTAATCAAAATGGGGGTATATCACCCCATTGTAAGAGAGAAAATAGCTTCTTCGCGTAGGTCCAGTGCTTCCCTCTGAAACTCTGATTAGGAACGAAATTCACATGAACGATTATATGATGCTTTATAATATTTTTACTGCTATACTTGCTTGTTGGGTAAAAAACAAGAGCCATTTGGCTTGCTCAAAATGCATAAAGAGTCCTGATGGGAGCAGCTTTGAGTCTGTCACTCAGAGTTAGCAGTTAAACCTTTTCTCTCAAGATTTGACCCAATTTTTTTTTATTAGTTTATTTTTTCACAAATTACAGCTCTCTACTGCGTGTTTTGGAAAGCACTTAAATAAATGCCCATATGTTCTGGGATCTTTGCATATGGACCAGTCCTTGGTTAATTCCACCTTCACAGTTACTTTTTTGTAAATCCTGGCTCAGTATCGCATAGGATTTTTGATTATTGATAAATACACCTGTATTTTTTTCTCGAAAAAGATCTCTCAAAGAAATGAAGAATAAAACACATTTCTGCCTTCAAACTTTTGCAATGTATAAACAGAATCTATGTATATTTTTGTTTAACACGTTTGTTTCATACTTATGCTAATAAGCTACTTTTTTTCCAGTAAGCTACTTTTTCCAAGCATATGTATTTTAACTGTGCTCAACATTGGCAAGCCTAATATGATCACAGCAGAAATAAATTTCATTGCACTTCCATTATCACAACTTCAAACTGTTCAATAAAAGACTTACAAATGATTAACTGTTCTCTTATTCTTATTTATCTTCATTTTGAGTATTAAGAGGAAATCTAAGACAAATAACATATTTAGGCCAGGTTCTTTTTTTCACATTTTCAGAAGATTTGACAACTGTCATTTTGGGCTTTGTGAGTATTTTGCATTCTGCCCATCCACGAGCACACACTGCAGGGAACAACCGAGGCGGGAGGCTGATTGTCAAAGGTGGGAAAGAGCTACATTTATTTTCCTCTCTCTCTTTCACTATTCTACTTTCAGCATTTAACTGGAGTACCTGAGACAACCATCAATCATTTCTGAACAAACAGAAATCCCCAAGAACGTGACCACTTTATAGTTCCTTACCAAAGAGAGCATAAAAGTTATTGAACTGTCATGGTCATATTTTCTCAAAATATTATTAAATACAACCTTAACGTCTTTTTCCGACTTCGACTTGACTGTTTGAAAATATGTTCTGCATATGCTTATTGTTGACAGGATGGTTAGGTAAACATTATGCACCAATGGTGTAGGTGTTTTCCAGTATAAATTTTGCATAAGATCAAACGGCTTGTGCTGGGTTTGGGAATAGGCCTGCATCTCCCTCTGCTGACCATCATCAAGAAGTTCAAATGGAACGTTCTAAACTATATTTAAGAGCATTAAAGACCAACATAAAAACATCAGTAAGAGAGTCAATAAGTCTCAATCAATTAGTCCTTTTGAAAATATGCTTTAAATGTATATAATATACATTATGATGTTTAAGCCAATGATTCCCAAGTGCCCATTAAAATGTGAAACAATTGATCTGATTATTTTAAGAAGTTTTTGCAGAAGTCCATATTTGGTTGTCAATTAGCAAAACAAATTATGGTTTACCAGCCAACTGCACTCTTGGCAAACCGAAGGTGGATAGTTAATCCACCCCCTCACATCCTCTGGCTCCGGAGGCGACTGTTGCGTAAAAGCCGGTGCAGGAGTGGCACGGGATGGGTTTAAATAGAGACCTTCTCAAAACCTCCCCAAACTTCCTCAGCTCCTCGCACTTCCTTTACGCGCTCCTGAAGATGCGTTGCGCTTGGTCCAAACTGCCCGTGCTGCGCTCCTCCGTCCTGGCGCTGGTCTTTGCGGCTCTCCATGGATACAGACCGGCAGAAACGGCCGCCAATCCTTCACCTCTTCTGGGCTCCGGTTGGGGGAACCCGCGGAGGTTCATCCACCTTCAGACAGCGACAGACTTCAACACCTATTACCTGGAGATAAGCCCGAGCGGACACGTGCGTAAAACTACCAACCGGGGATCCTACAGTAAGTTTAGCATAATTAAACAGTCTACAGATTATTCAAATTTAAATTTTAGCAAGGATAACCTTAAAACTTGTTGTAAATCAAACCAGTTCAATATCATAAAGTTGATTACAACCAAAGAAATTTGTGCGCGCTTGTGTTGCATTTTCTGACCAGCGTCCTTTCCTCGACAGGTGTAATTGTGCTGAAAGCCGAGAGCAGAGACCGTCTGGCAATCTTTGGGGTCAAAAGTAACCGATTTCTGTGCATGGATGCTGGAGGAACCCTCTTCACATCAGTAAGTATCCCTCTGTCTGAAATAAATCCATTTAAATGACAGGTAATCAAATTACACGAGCATGTGCATGTAAGTCAAATTTTTTCATTGAATTTAAAGATATTGGAAGAAGCACAGAGGGCAGATTGCAAAGATGCTGTTACAGTGAACTCACTAGAATACAAATTGAAAACATATACAAAAAAAGTAAGAAATGGGATTTTTTTAGCATACAGATCTTCTCTTTCTAATCTGAAAAAGTAAAAAAAAATTCCAAGATATATGCAAGATAAGTTATAGAAATTACACGAAAGTCTCAATTGTTCATTGACTTCTTTTTAGTACAGCAAAACAGACATTTTAAATTTGGCTGTTAAATAATTGTGGTTTGATTTCAGCAAAATCCACAGCGTTAAATCAATACTGATGTCAGTGGTGGGGATATATGAACCATGCCCAGTGTTAAATGTAAAAAAAAAATGTAAAATCGCTTTGGTTTTTACTTTTGACTGGGGTGTTAAACTCTCATTAAACTCTAGACTTGGACTCGAATCAGCTTCAAGTAATTATTTTGGTCATTTTTTTTACATTTTTCAGACTCGACTTAACAATATGTCAAAAGACTTGTGACTCGACTTGGACTTGAACCCCAATGACTCGCGACTTGACTCAGACTTCTTTGACTCTGAATGACTTGATGAATAATCAGTTCACAGTTCTCTCATGTATGATTTTCATATGGTATCTGTGTGTTGACAGGCAGCAGCTGTTTTTTTTTTTTAATCAATGGTTGAAAGATTCATAAGAGATTAAAGGAGCAAAAGATGGAGGAGAACTAGAGCCAGATTGTATATCTCAGTATGCAAAATTGTTCTTCATTTTAGGTTAAAGGGTTATTATTCTGTGCAATTTTAGGAATGAATTTTCAGGTTAATGCTTATATTTTTGTTATATTAAGGGGGGGGGGGGGTGTTCAGTGAGTCTCTAAAAGGAGTTTTGAAACATCTACTCCTCTATGACAGTTATTTTTCCTGAAGACGAGCAATACATATGCAAAAAAACTCTTCGGGAGTTATAACAGAATTTGATAATTACTGATTTTTTAATTTTTATTAACATGATTGATAAATGCATTGGTAATGGCTTGACTAAGAACAAAAGAGGTCTGTTAGAACAAAAACATAATAAATCTAACCTTTTTAATTTGTTGTTTTGCAAATTACTTGAAGTTACCTGGGACTTGACCTGCCATTACTTGGAATTTGACTTAGTCCCTCGTCTTCATCAAGGCCGTGTTTTCTTGCAGAGATGTGACTTTTGATGGTCACAGCAGTCATCAACCAACAACCAACTCTGAAATCAACTTTTGCTGTGTACATGCGTCCCAGTGGTTATGGGACCGTTGCTGCCAAATTGGATGGTTTCAATTTCGATTTCATCTCCTCCATGAGCTTTGGCTCTCAGGAAGCTCTAGAAAGTTGCAATTGGTTTCAAAATGCAGCAGCAAGGTTTTTAACATGCACACGCAAAAGAGATCACATTTTCCAAATCTCTTCATTGGTTTTTCCGGTACATAGCTGAGTGGTTTTTTTTTTTTTTTACATTTTAATGATGCTCTACAGATCTCTCAATGGCTTAGGTCTATTGTATCTGTCTGAACTTTTAATTAAATGCCAACCGTCCAGATCAGTGCGATGCTCTGACTAGAGGCTGCTGGTTGTTCCACCCAAACTCCTTCACCATGCCTCTCGAAATGAGTCAGTGTTTATATCCAAATTCAAAACTCTGCTCTTCAACTCTCACTCAAACATGGTCTGTAAAAGTTATTTCTTTTAACTAGCATTTTACATCTTTTACTGACATTTTAATGATCCTACATCAGTTGTTATGGATATTTTTAACATATTGTGTTCAGTTTACCCTATCTTTACCTTTGTCTTTGTGTCATCTTATTTTATACATGCACAATTATTTTATATATGTTTATAAATCAATTGTCATGATGTAACAGTGCTGTAAAATGTTCTACCTTCTGTCTGCCTGCAGGCGGTCTGCAATAAGGACATGTGTTTATTTCATCACAAGCTACTGGAGAACCAGCGGGACGTTTACTATTCCACTCAGCACAGCATCCTTCTCAACATGGACGGAGCAAAGCAGGTGTTCATTGCAGGACAAAACCTCCCTCAATCATCACTGTTCCTGTCGGAGAAGAACACGGTTCCTCTGGAGCGGTTGCAGCACAGAGAGCGTAGAAACCGGCAGGTAAACCCAGCTGACCCCCTGAATGCACTCCAGTTTGAGGAGGAATCCGATTCCAGAGCTGTGCATGAAAACGAGGATCAAGACTCTGAACCTCCAGAGGTGCAAAACATCTCCAGAGAGACCCTGGGTTCGCCCTCAGATGATGATCCGTGGGAACTTCTTCATGAAACCATTCCCAGAAGCCCTCGGATTGCTGCTCTTGTGGGATGATGTTTACAGTCCAGTGCATCCATGCATTCTGCTGCTTTGTGCAATGTGTGCCCCCATGTTACAGTGTATTCCTAATTTAAACATTTACAGTTTTCTAAAATAGTTAAAGAGAAGGCTGTGAAGATCACACGAGAGCAAACCTGACTCCAGTTTGTCTGGTGCTGGACACCAGCTGTGATACCAAGAGAAAATTGTTATTTATTGTGAGAAAAAAGTTTTTATTTATAATATTTATATGCATGCTTTACATGAAGGAAATGTTACAGCTGTATATTAAAAAAAATGTATTACCGGTACTTGGTTTGATTGCGTGCTGTCTTAAAAAAAAGATCAATAGTAAATAAAAAATAGACATTTATTTGTGTTCAGAATATTTTTTTCTCCCATGTTCCCATGTTTTAACAAACCCAGCTTCTATTTTAAAGAAAGTGTAGCTGCTTCAACATATCAATCTGAAAGACCAACTCTGTCTCCAGAAATAAAACTTTCAACTTCTGCTTCATTTCCTGCTCATATTTTTTTTTTTTTACCTTTCAAAGAATTTTACCCTACCTGCAGGGTTTTTAATAATTTGAATGTACAAAATCATTACAAAATCTCAAGGAGTTTAGAAATATTTCATGCTATATACAATATTCAAATAAAAAAAGCATATCTAAATAAGTATTAAAGTACAATAAAAGTATTAGGTGTATCTGAAGAGACTTGCAGATCGGCAATTAGAATCCTACTGATTCCATTTGTTGAATGATATTTATCCAAGAACAATATACTAACCTTGACCCATAAAGAAAAATGTATGATGTAATTTGGGACATTCTGAACATTTTCTTTTTTACAATAATCAACTTGTTAATTAAAAAATTTGGAAAGGAGTTGGAAAAAGTTATGCTCACCAGTTTTCTCTGATTCAGTGCAAACATCTGGGTTTAAAATATTAGTTGTTAGTGTCCATGTATCCAATCATATATTACCATAAAATAGAATACAAATTAGGCACATGACCAAATAACTTACAATTAGGTTTTTTGTCATTTAAATGACAGCTATCAATCAAAATATGCCTTGCAACTTAATTCTTGTACTTAGTGGAATCACAATTATAAAAGGAATAATTTTACGCTTGAAACATACGTTGTGTGCATCAGTAGAATCCTTGAAGTTCCAGAGGATCCTCTTTATAAAACGAATGGCAGTTAGATATTATTTTCTTCTGCTTCTTTCATCGGCTGAGTGAAACAAAGGCGCCGCGAAGTGGACGACTGTAGAATTATTATAACCCGCTCCCCAAAACAATATGGAAACGAGCAAAACTTAAAAAAAAACTTCTTTTTAAAATTTTTTCTCAAAGTCATCTATACCGTGGACACCTTTATTCTTTTTGTTAAGTGTACGCCTCCTTTATCTTCAAAAACGTTGGAGAGGCTACGGCGATAAGGGGAAGAAAACATATGTTATTTAGTTTATTTATTTAATTAAAAAACATGTATTCATAATATTTGGACAATTTTTAAATTAAATATTAAAAAAAACAAAAACATTTTTTGTTCTTGTTATGTCTAACCTTCATATTCCTAATCGCATATTCGCCATTTTGTAAAGAAACATCTAATCAGCTTGCCCAGGGTATATATTATTATTAAAAATGTACACAGGACTACAATTGTTTTATTACTCAGTCAATGTTTATTATTCTCTTTTATATGTCGAAAAAAAAGGATGTGACCGTTTAGTGAATCGAGTCTTCTTCATTCAGTAATAGATTTACGCAGTTTGTTTTCAGGCGGGTTGTGTTTATGAAAGTTAGCGTCTGTTTTACAATCAATGGTTAACGTTTCACATTAATTATAACTGCTTTTGAACAAATATCCACCTATAAAAGTGATTTTTTTTGTTAGCTGTTTGTTCCTCTTTACGTTTACGTGACAAAAGCAAAGTTTTCATGTAACAATACGTTAAGCCTATCCTGTCAGTTTTTTTGTTGGTCACAGGGCACCAAGTAAGTTTTTTTTGTCTAAACAATGAGCCGACCATCCAGGTATGTACAAAAAGTTCCAAATGTGTTGTTAAATACAATGTTTATTAATCTTAAGCCTTTCCAAGTATTTATATTTATAAATGCTACGGATATTTTTCATTTGAAATCACGCACTATAAGTCTACGATTACCATTTTTGTGCTATTGTCCAACCAAACTGCATTTTTCTCAGAAATAGAAAGACTGTGAACTATTCAGACTTCCAGGATGATGACGGTAATGTAGCAGCGTTATGGAAATGTTTAGAGTTTTTGATGGTTGTAAATGAAAAATGTCTTTTTGTTCATTTTGACAGATGAGGATTTCGCCAGTGTTAAACCTCCTCCCAAAAAAGTTCGAACGACAGATCCCGAGCCTGCAATCAACTCCAAAACTGCAAATACAGACGAGACTGTTGAACTCCCTAGCCCTGCAATCAGAAAAAGGTACAAAATTAATTATTTCCTCATTTACAAAACTCACGCACAGAGAGAATATCAATGTCTCGTGATTATCTTATAAAGCCATTAACTATGTTATTTCAGAGAGGCTTTGGATAATAAACAATATGAAAGAGACATGGAAGCAGCTCTAACCCTGTCACTTATGGAAACCTCAAATGCTTCAGAAACACAAAGCAGCACACCCGAAGCAAAAACAAATGCACATTCTGCTGGTATGACATTTAATAAGTTAATGTGACTCACCCAAATCTGTAGTTTATTATTGTTAAATGTGTTTTTGTGATTTACAGCGAATTATAATGAGTATCAGCCTCCGCTGTGTTTGCCTCCTGTTTTAATTCACTGCAATGCAGATGTCAGCCATTCAGGTAAAAGAGTGAAAACTTTAAGGGTTGCAAATATTATTTCAGCTGCTTAATGAATGGTGTGTGCTACTTTATCAACCCATTTGTTTATAACAGGTATTAACGTATGAGTGATTTTATGTCTATTTAACAGTATTATAAACGGTACAGCAGGCTAGTACGCCAGACCATTACACCACCACCACCACCAGCCTGAACCGTAGGCGCAAAGCTAGATGAATCCATCTTTTCATGTTGTTTACTTTAAATTCGGACTCTGCCATCCTAATGTCGCTGCAGAACACGAGACTCAAAGGCTCAGGCAAAGTTTACACAATATTCATTGTATTACAATACAATATTTTGGTGAGCCTGTGAAGATTGTAGTCTCAGTTTCTGTTCTTACCTGACATGAGTGGCACTGGTGTGGTCTTCTGCTGTACCCCTTCCAACTCAACGTTTGATGTGTTGTGTGTTCAGAGATGCATTACTGCATCCCTTGATTACAACAAGTGGTTGTTTGAGTTACTGTCACCTTTCTGTCAACTCGAACCAGTCTGACATTTGCACACATAGAGTTTTCTCTGTTTCTCTAATGATTCTCTGTAAACCCTAGATGGTTGTGCATGTAAATCCCAGTAGATCAGCAGTTTATGGAAAACTCACACCAGGCTGTCAGGCACCAACCACTATGACACCTTCAAAGTCACTTAAATAACCGTGCCTAATAATGTGTCCAGTGAGTGTATATCCATGACCATATCTTCATGTTTGTTTTAACTTATGTTTATGTAAAATTAACTTTCACTTGCAGAGTTTTGATTTTAACAAATAACACTATTGCATTTTTAACATTGTTTTCCTTTACCAGTTCAAAATCTTTCATTTGATGTGTTTCTCCTTTTTAAGCCACTCAGCAGTTTTGTTGCGTTAATAGTTTGCAAATATAGTATTTATTATAATTTCATTTAAAAACATTTGTCTGTTGAGTAAATCTTATTTTCCGTAGAAGGTGATGACCCGCCTCAACCAGACTGCCCTCCTGTGCTGTCAAACTGCATCATTGATGGCAGAATTTTAGGTATTGCCTCTTTTTTTAATGCAATAAAAATGCTCCCGGGTAAGGGTCTATTCACATGCTCAAGGTTGATTTGTGTTGGTTTTTCAGAGCTCAACCAAATTAGTGTAGAGAGCTCCTCTCTTAAAGATTCCAAACAAACCAAAGCCTCGGAAAAGCAGAAAAAAGCCCTGAAAGACAACAGTGAAGATGATGACTACAAGCCACAGAACACCCCAGGTTATCTGAGACCCTCAACCTTACTATTCTCTTCTAAACATATTTTCTTTTCCTGAAGACGTGGATGAAATGCTATTCTTCCGATGTATTAAAAATACTGTCGTTTCCAGTGATGTTCATGATTTTTCTTCTTGCACGCCGCTTTTTACTCAGAATCAGAGAGTGATGCTGACTTCTCAGCAGCAGAAGGAAGTGAAGATGAGACTTTCAGTGTGAAGAAGAAGCCGGTGAAACAAAACACAAGAAAAAAAACTACACCACCTCCAAAGGAGAAGAAAGAGAAAAAACCTGCCAAAGCTCTTAAAGCTAAAAGTTCAGGTAATATCGCTGTTCTCTCAGTGTGTGTGTGTGTGTGTGAAAACCACCAGAACAGATTTGTTTTTACACATATGTACTTATCTATATATTTTCAAGGATCATGTTTTCACTAATGACTTAAAAAATATAGTGATACCGCCCCCTGCCAATGGGGCATTTGAGGCAACTGCCAATCATGTTATGAGTGCGGCCATGACTGGTAGAGAGAGAGTGCACACGCAACTTCCACAGCCTGTTGTACACAAATCATTTGTAATTATAAACAAGAATTTGAGAGCAAATTCTCTGAATTTGTTCAGTGTAGCTGTCAGTCATATCTGTCAATCTGGCTAGTTTTTTTAGGGGATAAATGAGTCATCGTGAGACACACGAAAGTAAAACGCAAGAACGTAAATGATAAAAAAAAAAACAATCTCTGTTCACTGTATATATTACTATCAAAAATCATTACAACCATTTATGTAATTTCTGAGGAAATAATTTTTTAAAATTTAGCTCGCTTCCATAGAGATGTATTGGGTGAAAATCATTCAGACATACGGGAGCGATAGCAGCGCTTTCCCGTGTAAGCACCATGGATGAGAAATCTCTGACCAGAGCCCCTTCAGCCTGTGTCCCAGAGATCTCTCTTCCTCTCATGGGGGCTTATTATCATTTCAATACTGTATATAATTTTCTCCATCAAATACAGGTTTATTTAGCGGAAGCTTATAATGATGAGGGTTCTCAGTTGACCAACATTTTAATTTGTAAACGGCAAAGCTTCAAAACATTAAAGACGAAATAACTCCAGTTTCTTTCCTGCAATATGTAGACAATATTGACATTATTCTCCCATAATAAAGTTAAGTGCTGTATAAGTTATGCATACATAAAATATAACTTAATAATGAGGTTTATAATGGCACAGCTACATACAATTTTTTTCGGACATGTCGAATTTAATCTATGCATGAACTGAAAAGGATTTTAATGGCATTCAATATCCACAAAATAGATTTACGTTCCAATCACAAATTAATTCTTAAGTATGAAAATGTAATAATAAAATATTGTTTAAAAAAAAGCAATGATTTAATTCTATTTTATTATCTGATTTAATTGAAAGAAGAATCCTCCGAATAATTTAATGGAAATGATGGTTAGCTGCTCTTCTCGAAATGTTCAGAGCGTCACATCACACCACGTCAATGGTCTGTGGAAAACTGAGACTGAAAGCAGTTTCATCATGAACTGGCCATAGAATAAAGAATGTCTATTTTTAAGTTCAGTGGTCTTTGTTTGAACACCTTGAAGCACACCTTGATTGGCTCTAGTAATTTCATGCAAATAATATAATTTTTTATAAATAATAAAAAAAACCTATCAAATAATAAAGATAATTATATTTCTTTTGCACACAAAAATTTGCTAGAAAACATCTAGATGTCCATTGGATTTTGCTCTTACAATGTATACCACTGCATTCTTACATTTCCCAGAATGTCACACATTATCATTGTGTTGCAAAAACGTTTCATTAATAAAAAATATTACAATTAATTTTTTTTTTCTAAATTCTTGAGGGTAACTAAATGTATATTTTACAAAGCAAATTGTCGCTTCTTTCCAGCTGTGAGCCCTGTAGTCTGCCGGAGTCCAGTCACCTCAGGGTCTGGGTCAAAGAGGATGGTCTGCACTCCTCCACCTCCTCTCTCCAAATCTGCACTCTGCTCCAATCAGACAGGAGCCAGACTCCCCAAGTGGACCCCCCCTGGTAATATTGCATAAGCGAATGTAGATGTCTTATTCATTTAGAACAGGGGTCAAAAACTTGCGGCCCTTTTTCCATCAGATGTGAAGAGAGCAAGTTGCTTTTTATGTGAGATATACTTTTTTATTTTAGTTATTATTATTTTGCCTCAAAAGCCAGAAAAAAGTTCACCAATTCAACATGTTAAGAGTGCCCATGTGATTTTATATTCTATATATTCTAGAAATGTGAAGCTAATAAATGTAGATTCTTCATTATGATTAACTGTGATTGTACATTATTCTCTCCAAAGAATAATCATAGCTTCCCCAGGGCAAAACTATCTTTGGTGACATACTATTTACACCCCCCCCCACTTTGTACAGTGTCCCAGCAGGTTGTTTTTCAGCATAACTTCTGTCACATCATTGATTGACACAAATCTCAGCTGAAATACAGTACATTCCACATGGCATATCATTATCCTGGCATTCGTAGTACACTCCCTTATTCACATTTTACCAGAAACTGACTAAACGTTCTAAGCAAACAGGTCTGGTAAAAGATGCTCTCACCACAATATTTACCTATAGTTCGATGTGAGCTCATTATCGAGCACATCTGCAAGATTCTCGCTGTCAACTTTCGAGGAAAACATGTATAAATCTTGTGATGCATCCTCTTTATTGTTGGCAAACACAACACACTCCTATATGATTCAGCTTTTGCATAAGCCAGCACTAGAGTTCAGCCACACAGTCGATTAGGACTTAGTATGATCATTAGATGCAGCCATGGGGCGTAAATTTGTAGATCGTCTGCATAAATGTGATGCTGTACATTGTGCTTCTTTGAAATGTCTTGTGCTAATTATATAAAAGGAAATAAAATTGGCCCTAATATGGACCCCTGGGGAACCTCGCAGTCAATCAGGGCCTGGAGTCTGCATGTTGTAGGTGCTTAAATAACGTAGTGACATTTATCGTAAGCCCATTATCTACCTTTGATGGCCATTTATTCAAAGCTGTGCCCTGATATGAAGCCAGATTTAAATTTATCAAAAAGTCATATTATTATTATTAATACCAACCAATCACAAGGAAGCATTTAAAAAATGAAAGAATAGACCGCAATTCTTTATTCATGTTAGTTGTATCTCTTTTTTTCCAGGTCAGGTTGGTCAGAGTCCTGAGTCATCCCATAATAATACTGTGAGGTCTCCAGGACAGGGGTTGCGTTTGGGACTGTCCCGTCTGGCTCGAGTCAAACCTCTTCACCCTAATGTTGCAGCTAGTTAATCAGAAAAGCATGTAAGTGCACCAGACATCACTAGGTTCTCAAGGTTTTTAAATATATTTTTGTTCATAACAAGAACTTTCAGTTTTTTTTAGTATTTTAAATTCCTGGTTACGTTGTGTGCTCTTTAGCTCTGTACATATGCACTTTTAAATCTATACATTAAAGTTTATGTTTAATGTGCATTGCTTGTCCTATACACAGTTTTTTACTTTTGTTTCATATTTAAGAATCCACACTTTCCCTAAACCTGAATTAAGAAACAGGGTTTCCACAGGGTCTTAAAATGTCTAATATTTAAAAACCCAAATTTTAGGCCTTTAGAGTCTTAAATTCCTTTGGATTTCATGTAGCTCATTTGGTAGAGCATTGCGCTAAGGTTGTGGGTTAAATATCCCTGGGAAAGCAAGAAATGACAAAAAAAATGGGTCATTCTTTCAAGTGTAAGTCCCTTGCATAAAATGTTCCTGCCAAATGCATAAATGGGAATTAAACTTTTTCAAACTTCAAACGACATCCTTCAGATCGAGTGTGCTTCAATGTGCATCAGTCGCCACATTTGGTTGTTTAACAAAGATGGCTGCCACATCGACCACAAATAAAGTACATTTTGTCATTTACAAAGTTTTAAAACCATTGGATGTTAGTTTTCATGTAATAAATACTTTTTTAATCTTTATAAGATGTTGGTGGTGAAGATTTTCTCTGAAGATTTCTTATTTTCCCCCATCTGTTCATGTTTCATGTCTTGTATGCAGTATTTTTTACAGGGACTTCTATTGTATTGATTTTTATGCACATATATGGCAGTGTATTAGATAAACATACTATATAATAAAAGTCTTACATAATGGTCATTAAAAGTCTTACATTTAAAATTGTGAATCCTGCAGACATCCCGAAGGAAAGAAGACATGTTAAAGTGTCATAACATTGTGTGGAAATGAACAACCTCTTCATTTCAAAGAATGCTCATTAAAATTGCAAACATAGGAGGGATGGTTGACTCGGTTCGACTGCTACTAATGGTCATGCTTTGTTTTCCATGTTTATCTGACCCTAAAGCTGATACTGATGGAGTACAAGTGATGTCTAAACCACCTTTGTGAATAAACATTGGGCATGAAACTCGGTTTGTAATGTAATGTGAGTGGCTTTGCAAAAAAAACAAAATACCAGTTAAACAGCTTGAGGTAACTGCAAACAAAGAAAGAATTCCTATTAAATATAACATTATTTACAATATGCTTGAATCAGAAATGTGTTTGCAATGTAATAAAGAAGTTTATGCATTACTTGGAATTTTCTTCAGTGCAGAGACGAGAGATAATAAGAAAGTGAAACAAAACTTAAGTATGTGAGTAAGTCAAATTGAATTTAAAAAGTACACAAATAGAAAAGTAATGCATCTATAACAAAGATATAATATAAACACATACATTGAGTTGAGCCTAGGTGATGAAATTTAGTGCACTTAAGGACTTTAAAATGAGCTCTTATATGGAGCATTGTGATGATTAGCTACAGTTTAACAGCAGCGGTCGGAGACTTGGAAGGAAGGGTTCAAAGGCTCCATGTCCAGGGTGAGAAGAACCAGCTGTGATTTGACTTACTCACCCCCGAGTTCTGGAGAATTACAAGTCTTTGGTAGATGGGAGGCTGCAGCCAATGCCACCTCAGCATGCTGCAATCTGTGCCTGTCCCTGGCTGTGGTGACAGATTACCACACGGTGATGGAGGAGGTATGGATGAACCCTATGATGCTGGATAGAACTGGCCTATCATCCTGACTGGCTCCATGAGTTTTTTTTTTCAGTTGCCGAAGGAAGAACATACTCTGCTGGGACATCTTGATGAGGAAGCTCCCACTTGAGGTCCTGGGTGGTGGTGGTGGTAATCACCCAGTAACCCGAAGGAGTCCACTGCGAAAGTGGGGCATCTGTCAGGGTGAGGGAAACTGATGGGGCAGACCTAAGATACCACGATAATCTTTACTGTCTTCTATGCGTTCAGATCTAAGTGGTTGTTGGGATTCTTGGCTTCTAAGGGACTGGAGCTATGGTGGAGGACCTGACAATCACAACCATCTCAAGGGTTTACAGAGAATGGTCAGAAAAAAAAAATCCATTAAGCGACAGTTCTGTGGGAGCAAATGCGTTGTTGATCCCAAAGGTCCGAAGATAGTGGCATGACTGGTTTGAGCTGAGGCAGAAATACTCCTTACAATCAAGGTTTGCACAAGAACCTTTTATGCACCCTTTGAACCTTGAGGTAGAAGGTCTACAGCAGCAGAAGGCCACTCCTGGTGCCACTCATGTCAGCGAAGAACAGGAAACGGAGGCCACCATTTTGCACAGGCTCACCAAAATTGTACAATAGAAGATTGAAAAAAATCGCCTGGTCTGATTTGGGTCATTGGGTCAGAATTGAAAGCATGAAAGCATGGATCCATACTACCTTGTATCAACGGCTGGTGGTGGTGGTGTAATGGTGTAGGGGATATTTTCTCGGTACACTTAGGTAAGTACCAAAGCCTACCTGAGTATTGTTGCTGACCATGTCTTTTTATGACCACAGTGTACATATCTTTTGACGGCTGTGGTCAGTTTAAACAACTCTGAGTGGACTTTCTAATTTAATTCTGAAACGTTTCGATATTCCATAATCACTCAATTAATTAGTATTGAAAGGCCTGATTAACTGTTAATAATTCAGACAATTCAGTTTAAAAATTGTTTAATTGTTGGCAAAAAACATTTTGTTGGCAATGGAATTACAAGTCTGAAGTTTATATTGAATTCTCTGCTTAAATTTTCATTTAAAATAGTTATGTGAGCACTTAAAAACTAATCAATCCCCATAGCACTTAGTTGGTCTGGTGCCTGATAAAATTACCAAAATGCTTGTTATACAGGTCCTTCTAAAAAAATTGGATATTGTGATAAAGTTCATTATTTTGTAATGTTCTGATAAACATTAGACTTTCATATATTTTAGATTCATTTACACACAACTGAAGTATTTCAAGCCGTTTGTTTTCATTTTGATAATTTTGAAGATTCTCTATGGGATTCAGGTCAGGAGAGTTGGCAGGCCAATTGAGCACAGTAATACCATGGTCAGTAACCCATATACCAGTGGTTTTGGCACTGGGAGCAGGTGCCAGGTCGTGCTGAAAAATATAATCTTCATCTCCATAAAGCTTTTCAGCAGATGGAAACATGAAGTGCTCCAAAATCTCCTGATAGCTAGCTGCATTGTCCCTGCCCTTGATAAAACACAGTGGACCAACACCAGCAGCTGGCATGGCACCCCAGACCATTACTGACTGTGGTGCTTGACACTGGACTTCAGGTATTTTGGCCTTTCCCTCTCTCCAGTCTTCCTTCATACCCTGGCACCTTCCAAATGACTTGCAAAATTTGAGCAACAGTCCAGTGCTGCTTCTCTGTAGCCCAGGTCTGGCGCTTTCTGGTTCAAAAGTGGCATGACTTGGGGAATGCGGCACATGTAGCCTATTTCCTGCACACGCCTGGCTCTGGATCCACTCCAGACTCAATCCAATGCTTCCACAGGTCCCCCAATGTCCTTCTCCACAATCTTTCTCAGTGCAGCGTTTTCTGCCACACTTTTTCCTTCCCACAAACTTCCCACTGAGGTGCCTTGATACAGCACTCTGGGAACAGCCGATTCCTTCAGAAATGTCTGTGTTTTATTCCTCTTGCTTGAGGGTGTCAGTGATGGCCTTCTGGACAGCAGTCTTACCCATGATTGTGGTTTTGAGTAATGAACCAGGCTGGGAGTTTGGGTTTTCATGAGCTGTATGCCAAAATCATCCATATTAAAACAATAAAAAGCTTGAACTACTTCAGATGTGTGTAAATGATTCTAAAAAGATATGAAAGTCTAATGTTTATCCGTGCAATACAGCAAATAATGAACTTTATCACAATATGCACATTTTTGAGAAGGACCCGTATTTGTGTAAACTGTAAGTGAATAATGTTTACGCTTAAAGTTCTAAGTAATAATTATTCAAGTGAAATAGTAGGAGTGTTTTAAGGTGCCTGCAGCAGGATTCAATGTCCTGTTCTCCGCCCTCATTTACTATTAAGAATATGTTGAAGATGAAGTGATGAAAGAAAGTGCAAACTGAAACACACCTCACACAGCAAAGCACACAATGCACAGATCAGCAAAAAACAAATGACAATTGTAATTTTCTACATAACAATGAGGATAAGCAGTTTCAAGAGTTTGTCCACAGTTTCGATTACTGTGGTGGTGTTCCTCTTTATGTGCACTGTCAGATGGAAAATAAACACCAACCGGAAGATGCTTCACCAAGTCAAGCAGAACTTCTCTTTACTCAGCGGTCATCTGCATCAAATGGAAGCTCGTTTATTGGCAGTGGGTGAGTTACAGTTTTCCTGTAAAGAGTCAAGCTTTCCGATGCTTATTCTCTCCAATCAAATCTTCTATATTTTCTATATTTTGTTAGCAGCTAGGAAAAAGGCAATAACAAGGAAATGTCTCCAGGAAAAGTTTGAGAAAGAGATAGATGAGGATATTCGCAAAGTGAAAGATCTGACATTTTCTTTACGTCAACAAACCAAAAGAGTGTTATTATACTAGAAGAATTGGCTCCAAAAAATTAAACCTAATATATGAAATGTAATTAAAATTCTTGACCGGTGTGGACTATTGGAAGAGTAACATCATATTCTTAACAAAGTTTATTGTTGTAAATTTACTTGCAATTTTGTTATTAAAAGTGATTTTTTTCTTCACTTTTTTTAATACTTCATATGGCTACGAAAGGAGATATGTCTTTGTAAAACTGGGCACACAAGATTCAGGCATACTGTATTGTTACATTTGATTGTTATTTTTCCTGCCCTTTCTTTGTCTTTGTATTTTAAAATGGAGAAAATAAATCTTCAAACCTTGCACTAGAAAATACAGTATATGTGAAATGGTAGGAGTGTTCATGGAACTTTTGAGAAATGTGTGTATTTTAGGATTAACCTCATAGCATTTTACAACAAGTACTGCACGTTAAAAAGCAAACATACAACACAATAGAGAGCTACTGAAACACTGCAGTAAAAATGCTTATGTAAATAAAAATGTTTTAAAGTGTTGTGCTGTTGCGGACCGAGTTGGGTAGCCCGTTCCACTGCATAGGGCTAAAACTGTGAGAAAGCCCTGGCACTGAGGGCAGTTTTAGATGAAGTGTTTGCAGACCATTGCGCACGTGATGAGCGTACACAGGTCTGCCAGGGAATGAGAGGGTGTGGCCATTAAGTGCTTTACAGTCATACACGTTATAAACCCTAGCAGCAGCATTCTGTGCTAATTGGTTTTATTCGGTAGATGAGAGAGTTGCAGTCGTCCAATCTACACATCACTAAAGCATGAACGAGAGTTGAGGCAGAAGCTGCAGTGTGTGATGGTCTGTTAACACAGCTTATTTGGGAAAAAACTTCCACTAAAACATTCACACAGTTCCTGACGCTTTATGATATGGTTTTCATTATTTAATTTGCACGTATTGCTCAGTCATTTTGACCAGTCTCACTTAAATAGATATCCCAAATAGGGATTGGTCGCAGTGCATAGTGCAACAAATTGGCCACTGAAAGGCAAAGGCACCAGTCCTTTTTTTTTATTATTATTATTATTATTATTAAACCCTTGTTGTGCATTGGTCCTTTTTGTTTCTTTTTTAAAATTGGTTTTGTGACTTATTTGCTTGGCTTTGACACTAAAATACAATGTGTCTGACCTTGAGCCACACATTACGACACTGATATTCTGAGCACGTTTTTTTTATTTTTCAGAAAACATTTTCTTGTGATTACGGCTTGCATAAAGTTGTCCAGATAATAATAATAATAATAATCAAATTCATCATTTAATTACTTCTATAACAGCATACAAACATTAATAATTGGTTTTGTATTTGTTAGCTTTTAATTTGTTTGTTTCTCATTCAAAGTTGTGAGAAACAGCCTTTAAATTCAGGGGCAATTCTCGGAATAAAAAGTGCTGAAATGAGCCATTGTAGTGAGCATAAGGTCAAAAAAGATTAAAGTTCCTACTTTTGCAGAAGAGAGAAATCTCAAAGTGATGAAACCATCTAAGAAGCTGTTCCAAAACTCAAATCTCTTCAAGAGATGGAAAGTGGATCTTTCTGAGGAGGACCAAAGAAAAGCTGAACATCTCTTTGAGAAGTATGGATATAATGCTTTCCTGAGTGACCAGCTGCCTCTGGACAGGGAACTACAGGACACTCGGGACCCTCGGTGAGACTTACCCTATATGGATTTGGCCCTCATACAAGAAAACAAGATCTAATGTTCATCATAAATGCTACGTTTTGGGATCTTGATTCATTGATGCTTTCTGATGTAGGTGCATTGGACGTGAATACCCAGTAAATCTTCCCAGTATCAGTGTGATCTTGATTTATCTGGATGAAGCTTTGTCCGTCCTCCAAAGGGCCATTTGGAGCATCATAAGCAGAACCCCAGCTCATCTGCTCAAAGAAATCATTCTGGTGGATGACCACAGCACCAACGGTCGCTCCCTCTCAAATAGTCCCATGCGCTTGTTGTGCTCAACCTTAGGTTGTAATTCAGATTTCATCTCCTCCACAGAAGACCTGAAGATGCAGCTGAATGATTTCATCACTTCTGTGAATGAACAGCATCCAGGTCTAGTGAAGATGGTGACCCATCCAGAGCAGAAAGGCCTCTCACAGGCCCGAATCTCTGGTTGGAAGGTTGCTGTGGGAGATGTGGTCGCCATCTTGGATGCTCACATCGAAGTCCATGTTGAATGGTGTGAAACGTTGTTGTTTAACAATGAAGTAAACAAATGTTGAGACGTTTTGATAACACATGAACTGTCCTCACTACAGGGCAGAGCCTCTGCTGGAGCGGATCAAGGCGGATCGAACTCTCGTCCTCAGCCCTGTATTTGACAAAATTAATTATTACGATATGGAGGTGACAAAGTATTTTGCCTCAGCTAATGGTTTTGACTGGGCACTTTGGTGTATGTACGTCCTGTTCCCTCAAGACTGGTACATTCGAAAGGACCCTTCACTGCCTGGAAAGTGAGTTTTTCTGGATTAAGTAATGTTTAAAGTGCCAATACATCTGGTTTAGAAACTAATCTTGTGCTCACAGGAGTCCATCTGTGATGGGAATACTGGTGGCAGATCGGTTGTTCTTCGGTGAGATTGGAGCTCTGGATGAAGGGATGGAGGTGTACGGTGGAGAAAATGTTGAATTGGGAATTCGGGTAAACCACAGGCACAAATAATTGCTTAATGGACTGTTATCAGTTAATATCAGCAATGACTTTATTGTTCTTGGCCCAGGTTTGGCTCTGTGGAGGAAGTATTGAGGTGATTCCCTGCTCAAAAATTGCCCACATTGAGCGGGCGCACAAACCCTACATTCATGACCTGAGTAAGGCCATGAGGAGGAACTCTCTTAGAGTGGCAGAAGTTTGGATGGATGAATACAAAAAAAATGTTCACATAGCTTGGGGTCTTCCCTTACAGGTTCGGAGGAATAGTTTTTTTTCTCTGGTGATTTCATCTGTAGATGATTCTTGAAGATCACTGAGGTTTAGCTCTTGATTAGATCTTTTGCTTTCAGAACCATGGGATCGACATTGGTGATGTATCAGAGAGAAAGAAGCTGAGAGAGAGGCTGAAATGCAAACCATTCAAATGGTATCTGGACAACGTTTATACGGAGCTAAACCCCTTGGATGATCTTCTTGCTTATGGAGCTGTGAGTGATGTGTACTCCACCACAAATCAAAGCAAAAATGCAAAGAAAATTAATATTTTAATGTTTTCTGACCCACAGCTCATAAATCCTCTACAACCAAACCTATGTTTGGATAAAGGACCACAAGAAGCAAACTCTCCAATTTTATATCCGTGTCATTTTTTTTCTTCTCAGGTGATCCCTTTAGTTTTCTTCAGTTTAAACTGTTCTGAAAATTTCTGACTTTGTTTCTGTCTCATCAGATATTTTACTATACAGCAAGTGGTGAGATTTACATTGGTCCCCTTCAGTCTCTTTTACATGCACGAAATCGATGTCTGGTTGATCCTGGATCAGGGAGATTCCCAGAGTTTTCCTGGTGTTCAGACAAGGAAAAACCAAACAACATGTACTGGGACTTCAAACAGGTGAACATTTAGGAGATTACTTCAATAATTATAATGTTTATTTAATCCTCCTCTTCTTGTTTTCAGGGCCAAGCCATACAAAACAGAGGCACCAAACGCTGTCTACAAATCAGCTCTGAACCGACCAAAATTTTTGTCGAGGAATGCAGAGACCAACACTGGAGGATACAGAATCTGATTAAGGACTTCTGATATGCGGGATGTAGATAACATAGACTTGCTTTCATTTCTGAGAGCTTTGGAAACGCAACTAAACTCAATCTTTTCTGTCATTCTTTCAAAAGTACAAAATGTACTCATTACAGATGAATATTAAGTAGACGTGACTAAACTGAGACAAAAAAACTGGAGAAATGTAATGATTTTTTTATGAGGCATAATATGAAATAAAGTCATACCTGCGAAGGTCCTCTTGCTAGTATCGTGTTGGTCCCATTTTGCCTTCAGAACTGCCAGTATTCTTTGTGGCATAGATTCAATAAGGTACAGGGAACATTCCTCAGAGAGTTTGGTCCATATTGACCCACAAATGGTCCATATAGTAACGATAGACACGGGTTGGTTTCTATTTCAGATACTGACATGGAGAACTTTGTGTGATGTCACTGACTCCTCCAAGAGACCAAAAATTCTACCATAGCAACCATTCCATTTTGCTAATAAAATACTTTTATGAGGCAACATCAAAGTTTGTACAGAAACTGTCGCCATTTAGTTTGAGTTTCTGTTGTCTTTCGATCAGCTCCAACAAGTTCGGCCATTCTCCTCTGACCTCTGACATAGCAAGGCATTTGTGCCCACAGAACTGCTACTCACTGGATATTTTCTCTTTTTCAGACCATTCTCTGTATACCCTAGAGATGGTTGTGCATGATAATCCCAGTAGATAAGCAGTTTCTGAAATACTCAGACCAGCCTGTTGGGCACCAACAGCTATGCCTTTATCAAAGTCACTTAAATTATTTTTCTTCCTCATTCTGATGCTCATTTTGCACTTTAGCAGATCGTCCTGACAATGTCTACATCCCTAAACGCATTGAGTTGCTGCCATTTGTTTGGCTCATTAGAAATTGCCATTAACAAGCAGTTGGATAGATGTACCTAATAAAGTGACCGGTGAGTGTATATGTACAGAGTCTATTGTATTAGACCTTTATCCAAATGTGATAGAAAAGCACTAAAAGTCTTCATGTGAATATTCATTCATTTTCCAGCCCGCTTATCCCTTTTGGGGTCACAGGGTGCACCCCACCTCTATATTGAGCAAGAGGTGGGGGTGCACCCTGAACAGGTTGCTAGTCCATCGCAGGGCAACATTCACTCACACCTAAGGGGAATTTAGATTATTCAATAAACCTTACTGGATGTTTTGGCAGGGAAACCAGAATGCCCAGAGGAAACCCATTCAAGCACTGGCAGAACATGCAAACTACTTCCAGGAAGGTCACCGGCGAGCCTCGAACAGAAAACCTTCTAACTGGAAGCCAACAGTGTTGCCCACGATGCCGGCTTTATGTGAATATTCAAAGGCATATATCTATTAAATTATGTGCATATGATCGCACAAAAAAACTCTCTTTGTGTTTTTGGGTTATGAAATGAACTCAAACTGTTCCAGTCAAAAACATCCCTGGTATTCAATGCTTTAGCACAGCAGCGCCAAGACTCCGGAATAAGCTGCCAGTCAATGTATGGAATAGTTCTTATGTGGAGAGTTTCAAGGTGAAGTTTCACGGTGCTACACTCATGTGTGTAAAGTGTTCCTGAGTGACATGAAATATATGCCTTAAATGTATTCTTATTGCTGTTATGAGTAAACATTGCTATGTGATGGATGATTAGATATTCAATAAAATTGAGTCTAAACTGGAGTCTGCCTTTTATGGTTCAAAACAATAAATATAGTTCTCATATGAGAACCTTTTTGGACAACCATCTTGAATATATGTTGGTACAGGCTAAAACACTTAAATCACCTTGTTTCTATTTGTGCCCGAATAGAATATCTGACCCTTACTCCAATCCACTAGATGGCAGTAATGCACCTGATTATTATTCCAATTACCTTTAAACTCGAGGGAAGAAGGGAAGTAGTCCCTGGCTGAGTTTTCTTACTAGCCACTGGTTCCTATACATGACCCTCTTTCATTTCTCTGTGTTAAAGCTTCTTTGGTGAACAGCTGTATTCAACATTTAACTGCTTTCCATAGCAAAAATCAACACTTCCCCAGATATCTATACCATCTTTATAGATTGGCTCCAGAACACCAGTGTCCCCAAAACTTCTAGTTTGTACACGTGATTACCACACATTTACGTAAAGAGGGATTTCAGCTGTTGTGGCAAATCTGACAAAGATGAGGATGAACAACTTGAAGAGCTTGTCTGCAGTCTTGTTTGCTGTGGTGGTGTTTCTCTTTATGAGCTCTGTGAAATGGGAAATAGAAACACAAGAGAACTATCTTAACCAATTCCACAAGAACTTCTCTTCACACAGTGCTCTTCTTCTCAATAAGCTCAACAAACTGGAAGCACATTTACTGGCTGTGGGTAAGTTCTAGATTTGTTAATAAATCCAATCAAATCAATTGCTGTAAAACCGTTATCTTTCTTGTGACTTTGGGAGCACTTCGTAAAGCTGATTTTAATGGTTTTGTTTCTTAGACCAAATCAATTTGCCCTATTGAAAAACCACATAGAGCGCTCCCCTTCTCTGGTGCATTTAGATATTAGAAAACTTAGAGTTGGTTTTATTTATGTGTGCACAAGCTGCATAACTCTCTGTAGACCAAATTAATTACTATTCTTAGGGAAATTGCTGATTTAATTAGATATGTTTTGGTGTCTAGATGTTTTCTTCTTAAATAGACTTATGACCACTTGTTCGAATGCCTGCTGCTGTTGTAATCATGGTTACAGGCAGTAGAAATTGGCAAATGGAGGCTTCAATGTACCAAATTACACAGTTCTGATTGACTAACAAACAAACTCTTTAACAGAAGAAAGAAACCCCAGTGACAAACGTGAAAAGAAACACACAAAGATGTTATTTCCAAACTCAAATCTGTTCAAGAAATGGGATGCAAATCTTTCTGAGGAGGACCAAAGAAAAGCTGAACATCTCTTTGAGAAGTATGGATATAATGCTTTCCTGAGTGACCAGCTGCCTCTGGACAGGGAACTACAGGACACTCGGGACCCTCGGTGAGACTTACCCTATATGGATTTGGCCCTCATACAAGAAAACAAGATCTAATGTTCATCATAAATGCTACGTTTTGGGATCTTGATTCATTGATGCTTTCTGATGTAGGTGCATTGGACGTGAATACCCAGTAAATCTTCCCAGTATCAGTGTGATCTTGATTTATCTGGATGAAGCTTTGTCTGTCCTCCAAAGGGCCATTTGCAGCATCATAAGCAGAACCCCAGCTCATCTGCTCAAAGAAATCATTCTGGTGGATGACCACAGCACCAACGGTCGCTCCCTCTCAAATAGTCCCATGCGCTTGTTGTGCTCAACCTTAGGTTGTAATTCAGATTTCATCTCCTCCACAGAAGACCTGAAGATGCAGCTGAATGATTTCATCACTTCTGTGAATGAACAGCATCCAGGTCTAGTGAAGATGGTGACCCATCCAGAGCAGAAAGGCCTCTCACAGGCCCGAATCTCTGGTTGGAAGGTTGCTGTGGGAGATGTGGTCGCCATCTTGGATGCTCACATCGAAGTCCATGTTGAATGGTGTGAAACGTTGTTGTTTAACAATGAAGTAAACAAATGTTGAGACGTTTTGATAACACATGAACTGTCCTCACTACAGGGCAGAGCCTCTGCTGGAGCGGATCAAGGCGGATCGAACTCTCGTCCTCAGCCCTGTATTTGACAAAATTAATTATTACGATATGGAGGTGACAAAGTATTTTGCCTCAGCTCATGGTTTTGACTGGGCACTTTGGTGTATGTACGTCCTGTTCCCTCAAGAGTGGTACAATCGAAATGACCCTTCACTGCCTGAAAAGTGAGTGTGTATTTCCTCTTATGTCGAAAGTTTTATTGACTCAAGAGTTTTCCCACATATGTTTTTTGAATCTTGACTGTATCCCTGAGAGTGCTCTGGGAGTATGGGGTTCGTGGTCCCTTGCAAAAGGCTGTTCAGTCTTTGTATGACCAGGGCAGTAGCTTGGTTCGTATAGCTAATAATAAGTTAGACTTGTTGCCAGCGCATGCCGGACTTTGTAAGGGCTACCCTTTGTCATTGGTCCTGTTCATAATTTTTATGGACATTATTTAAATGTGTAGCAAAGGTCTACAGGTGGTCTGCTTTGGGGATCACATGATTTCAAAGATGAGTTCATCAGACCAGGACCTCCAGTGTGTATTGGGGTGGCGTGTGTCAATCATCTGGGTTGGGAATTAACACGTCCAAATCTTGGCAATGGTTATTATTCAGAAAAGGTGGAATGCTCCCTCCAAGTTGAAGAGGTGATCCTGCTCCAAATGGAGGAGTTTAAGTATGTTGGGGTCTTGTTCATGAGTAAGGGGAATATGGAACAAGAGATGGACAGACAGATTGGTGCAGCCTCAGCAGTAATGCAGTCGACATTCCAATCCGACATGGTGAAGAATGAACTGACCTGCCAGATCTTCTTCTTTTACTTTCGGCTGTTCCTAGTTTAGGGGTCGCCACAGCGAATCATCCTTTTCCACCTAACTCTGTCCTCAGTATCCTCTACTCTTGCACCAACTACCTTCATGTCCTCTTTCAGCACATCCATATATCTCCTCTTTGGTCTTCCTCTTGACCTCTTGCCTGGCATCTCCATCTCCAGCATCCTTCTTCCAATATAACCACTATCCCTCCTCTGCACATGTCCAAACCATCTCAACCTGGCCTCTCTGACTTTGTCTCCAAACAACCAACCTGAGCTGTCCCTCTGATGTGCTCATTCCTAATCTTGTCCATCCTCGTCACTCCTAAACTGAACCTCAACATCCTCATCTCTGCTACTTCCAGCTCTGCCTCTTGTCTCTTCCTCACTGCCACAGTCTCCAACCCATACATCATAGCTGGTCTCACTACTGTTCTGTACACCTTTCTTTTGACTCTTGCTGACACTCTTCTGTCACACAACACCCCTGACACTTTTCTCCACCCACTCCAACCTGCCTGCACTCGTCTCTTCACCTCTTTTCCACACTCCCCGTCGCACTGGACTGTTGACCCCAAATACCCAAACTCCTGCACCTTCTTCACCTCAGCCCCCTGTAACCTCACTGTTCTATTTCCCTCCCTCTCGCTCAAACACATGTATTCTGTCTTGCTGCGACTGACTTTCATTCCTCTTCTTTCTAGAGCTGACCTCCAACTTTCCAGGTGTTCCTCCACCTGCTCTCTGCTCTCACTACAGATCACAATGTCATCTGCAAACATTGTCCACGGAGATTCCTGCCTGACCTCATCTGTCAACCTGTCCATCACCATAGCAAATAAGAAGGGACTCAAAGCTGATCCTTGATGTAGCCCCACCTCCACCTTGAACTCCTTTGTCTGACCTACAGCACATCTCACTGCTGTCTTACTTCTCTCATACATATCCTGAACTACTCTTATGTACTTCTCTGCCACTCCTGACCTCCTCATACAGGACCATAGCTCTTCTCTTGGCACCCTGTCATACGCTTTTTTCTAAATCCACAAAGACGCAGTGAAGCTCTTTCTGACCATCTCTGTACTTCTCCATTAACAATCTCAGAGCAAAAATTGCATCAGTAGTGCTCTTCCTGGGCATGAAGCCATACTGTTGTTCACAAATATCCACTTCTCTT